>SEYY01019563.1:135000-137500 GCA_009176605.1 Armadillidium nasatum
AAACGGATTCAAATCCTTTCGTTTATGGTGACATCAAAATTTGAGTTATCATTTTTTTCTTACTGATAAAACTTTCTGGCCTCTTACCAACATCATTTCTAATAACTTTTGTAAATCTGCCTTTCCGTTCTTGTTCGCCCTGGCAGTACTGTAGCTAACCCTACTTTTTGAAAAGTTAAATCTCTTCTACCTGGACGATTCCTTCATCTCTCATCTTACTCCTTCTCTCAGGTGTTCTATGTTTTTACCTGTAGTCACACATGATCGGGTGCATGAGATCCTGAGATCTATGGATGGCATTCCTTCTCGAATTTTGAGGGAGTCTGTGTCTGAACTAGAGGTTGTCCTTGTTTCACTCTACTCTCTATACCTTAATATTAATGCTTTCCCTCTGAGCTGGAAGCTCGCATATGTTCAGTCGATTACAAAGAAAGGTAGCAGTTCTAATCTTTCAATTATCATCCTATAGCTTGTATTCTGTCTAATATCTTTGAAACTCTCCTCAACTTTCCTTTCCCGAATAATCTGTAATCTCATTCCCTTCTCTCAGATCATCAGTATGGCTTTGTATTTTCTCACTATTTTATTATCTTCTGCCTTTAGAGATGGCCCTTGAGATATCCAAAGCTATTGACAGTTCCTGCTTTCTTTCTTTGCTCCTTTCCTTTGAATTTGTTCCTTCTCTTAATTTATTCAAGTTTATTTTTCTCTCAGATTGTTCCATATCAGCATTTGTTGATGAAGAGACCAATTCCTCTTTTCCTGTTAATTGTGGTGTTTCTTAAGGTTCTGTTCTAACTCCAACTTTACTCTTACTTTTAATTAATGATCTTCTCGGCAGAACTTCTAAATTCATTCATTCTTATGCCAATGATTCAACTCTCCATTTTTAACTAGTTTCAAATCTGCTTTCTCTTTTGCTTCTAGAGTTGCAATCTTGCTGCTCTGGATAGGATTTACGAGGGTAAGGGTCACTACTTCAGTCTGGTGAAATTCAACTCTTTAAAAACTCAACATCTTCACATCTCTCTTCCAAAAACACCTCCCAGTTTTCCAACGGCTCTCCCGTTGGTCCGAACATAAACCTCAAATTCTCTTCGAAACCTCATCTAATCTTCAAAGAAGATTAAAGATCTATTCAGGTTGGGAAAATTTTGTATTCTGAACAGTCACTCCCATCATATAAGGGTCTTATCCATCATGTATAGAATACTGTTCTCTCAATTGTACTCAGCTGTACATAATGGCGCTCTTGGCCTGATAATAAGGACATTATCCTCAAATTATCTGCTCGTTCGGCTTTTCCGTCTCCAGCTTTTCGCTCACATATTGCCGTGCGTACTCCGGACAGGCCGCCATCTCACCCCTTTCTGAATCCAGCTCCTCAATCATCCACCCCTGTGCTTACTCCAGACAAACCACCACCAACTTCCTCCAACTCCACCACCGGCAAACACGATTTCGGTCGTTGTGAGAACGTCGTCCTTAATACACGTTTTTAAATTTTGGTAAAAATCTTCGGCACTAAAATAGGTTTTCTGTATGACACTGGTGTATCAGTCAGCGCTGTTCCTCCTGCTTTAACCGGCTGATACCCTTTAAATCCATCTGCTGCTCGTGCATCCGCAGCTAATGGCTCTTCTATTCCTTGTTACGGCGAGCTCACCACAATGTCCTCACCACTATGAGATTACCACTATGTCCTAAATTCAGACGTAATTTCCAGTGGACCTTCGTGGTCGCAGACGTTATGAAAATTCTGTTAGGTAAGGAATTTTTCCATCACTATGGTCTACTCATTGACTGTGGGAATTTTACCATTTTGGACCCTAATACTGTCTTTCGTTTCAATTTTGTTTCGTGTTAAGTTCTCTCTCCATTGTTTTTCATACCTCTATTTCTTCTTCTGTGGTAGACCAATTATTACGTGAGTTCCCTATCCTGATATCGTCTCTTAATCCTCTATAATTTCGGCTCTTCCTCTCGGGTGTCTCATAGGTTGGAAACTGGGGATGCTACCCCTGTTTTTGCCAGAGTGAGGCGACTCGCTGTTGCTAAAAACGAATTCTCCACTCTTTTAAAACCGGTATCATCCGTCTCTCTAAATTCCCTTGGGCTTCTCCCCTTCATGTTGTTCCTAAAATGGAACCAGGTCATTGGAGACCCTGTGGAGTTTTTAGAGCCCTTAATACTGTGGCTAGGCCCGACCGCCATCCTTTACCCCTGATCCAGAGCATATCCGAAAACTACATGGTGCATCCGTTTTCAGTAAGGTGGATCTTCTGAGGGCTTGCCACGAAATTTCTATCCATCCAGATAAAGTTGAAAAGGCCGCCGTCATCACCCCATTTGACCTCTTCGAGCATCTCTATATGCAATTTGGTCTTCGTAACTCTGGGGCCACCTTACATGAATTCTATCTTTCGTGATATCCCTTTCGTGTTTGTTTATATGGATGACCTTCCTATTTTCTCTTCTTTAGAAGTGGAACACGCTTCCC
>SEYY01019563.1:142500-145000 GCA_009176605.1 Armadillidium nasatum
AACTTCTTCTGTAAACATATTTTTGTCTATAGTTGAGGGTGACTTTGCTATTACAGGTTCTGAAGGACAAATTTACAAATAGAAATAATTTCCATAAATTTTCTTTAAATTGCTCTAAATAAAATATTCAATATAAGTTCAGCCTTGAGAACTGGTACTAGAATTCTGTTCGGAAGCTGTAGCTCAAAATAAAGTATCTTCAAGTGACTCTGAGATTCTTTAATATATATATTAATATATATATATATATATATATATATATATATATATATATATATATATATATATATATATATATATATATATATATATATATATATATATATATATATATATAATATATATATATATATATATATTATATATATATATATATATATATATATATATATATATATATATATATATATATATAATATATATATATATATAGGGATGGAGTGAAGTATCGGGATATCGGTATCGGTATCGGTATCGGCATATTTTCTGATACCGGTATCGGTATCGGCCTTTTCAGTATCGGTATCGGTAAAAAATTTGTATAGGAGTAAAGTATCGGTATCTAGTAGTATCGGTAGTATCGGCATATTTTCAAGTATCGGGTATCGGGTATCGGCTTCGGGGAATTTTTAGGTATCGGTATCGGTATCGGTATCGGTAAAAATTTTGGTATCGCTCCATCCCTAATATATATATATATATATATATATATATATATATATATATATATATATATATATATATATATATATATATATATATATATATATATATATATATATATATATATATATATATATATATATATAGCTTAAGTTCTCTTGCAATTCTACTATTAAATTTATTTGTTCTGTCTATATATCTTCTAATTCTACTAACTAAAATGTTCTTCGACTGTTTTAATTCCAAAATAGAGAAAGCCCATTCTTTCTTCTCCTTTCTCGGAAATCATCATTTTAGGTGATTTCAATGTTCATCACAGCCAATAGCTTTCATCTTGGTCTCAAGATGCAGCTTATGTACTTGCCCACGACTTTTCTATCCAGAAAACCTTGAGCAGTTGGTGCATCTTCCTACCCGTATCCCTAACACTAACATACTTGATTTTTTCGTAACCTCTTATCCATCTCCTTATACTGTTAAACTCTTTCCTCCTCTGGGTTTAACAGATCACCTTCTTAACTCTGTTTCTTGCTCTGTCTCTTCAAGTCTTCCGAAAGAACGGTCCCCACCTTCGGCGAGGGGACGTTTCTGGCTTTTCGGTGCTGCTAACTATACTGACTTGCGATTATACTTTTCTGATTCCTCATGGAATGGTTACGACTTCCGAGGGATGGGTCCCTCGGAGTGTGTTGAGTGCATAACAGAGGTGATTCACTCAGGCATGGAGGCTACATTCCATATTCTTTCCCTTCAACTAAACCTAACAACCCTTTTTTAATTCTACTTCTTCTCGTGCAATCCGCCACAGGGATGCTGCTTTCAGGGATTACAGTTGTCTTCATATCCAGAACTAATTCAACTTATATTTTATCACGGAATCGTGAAAAATCTATTCTTCGTGAGACCAAAAACCCTTTTTTCTGTCGTAAATGTAATAATCTTTCTGCTTCCTCTTCCACTCGCCCTTTCTGGCATTTTGCAAAAACTCTCAACTCTAACATTACTCCTTTCTCTTTCCTCCTCTAGTTTCTTCTGACGACACAACTGGCTTTTTATCTTTTACTAAAGCTAAACTCTTTGCTCAAAATGTTGTCTCTAACTCTTCCTTAGACGATTCCAGAGCTATTCCTCCTAATTCAAACCCCTCCAACTCAGTTATGCATAATATTGTTATTTCTCCTAAAGATGTCATTTCTGCTATATCTGAGTTTAACGCTAAGAAGGAGTACGGTCCTGATGGTGTTCCTCCTATAGTTCTCAAAACTTGTGTTTCTGAGCTTGCACCCTGCCATGGTAAACTATTTCGTCTGTCTTTCTACTTCAACTTTTCATTTGGAAACGTGCGCTCATTCAGCCTGTGCCGCTTTAACCTCTGTTCTTTTTAAAATTTTCGAATTTATCCTTAACAAGAAGATTTGAAAATACCTCAATTCTTCAAATCTTATCTCTGATCTCCAGAATGATTTTCGTATAATCACGCTCTTCTGGTGATCTTCTTTTAGTTCTATCTGACTCTTGGTCCTCCGCTCTTCGGTCTTTCGGTGAATCTTTCACTGTGGCGCTAGATATATCGAAAGCCTTTGATAGAGTCTGGCACAAAGATTTAATTTCTAAACTTCCCTCTGTGATCTTCTCTCTAATTTCCTTTATGATTGTTCTACTACAAATGTTGTAAACGAACACCGTTCTTCCTTTTAATCTATATATAGGGATGTTATTGAAGGATCTGTCCTATCCCCAACACTCTTTCTACTCTTCATTAATGACCTTATCTCTATTACTTATCACTTATCCACTACTATGGAGACGACTCCACCCTTCATTACTCCTTTCACTT
>SEYY01019563.1:150000-157500 GCA_009176605.1 Armadillidium nasatum
TCTCAGGTGAGCGCAGATGGAAACTTTAAGGAGAGGAAGATTAAATGTAGCAGGAAAAGCAGATAATGGCAGAGAGTTCCACAGAAAAGAAGTTCCTGGAAAGAAGGAGGCGCCACAACTTGCAAGCCTTGTGTTTATATTATTCACACTATTCATGCGAATGCAAGGCACCTCTTGTACTACGAGGGAAATTTAATGGTGGTGGAATGCGAGAGGCAAATTCCCTCGAGCACCTGCAGCTGTGACACCTTTAGAAAAGAGTTAGTGTGCCAACGACACGTCGGAGAGACAGAGGGTCAGGGGAATTTGAAAACAGTTTATTAGTCTTTTAGCCTTAGACTCAACTTTATCCAATAAAAAGGTGGAACCTGAGCTCCCCAACTGTGTATAATATATATTATACAAGGACGGATGGAACTTTATATTTGGAGTAACTGTTCGAAAAAGGAAAAAACTTCACAATATTATATATATATATATATATATATATATATATATATATATATATATATATATATATATATATATATATATATATATATATATATATATATATGGCTGTAGGTGCGTTGTTGTTGTTGTTTAGATTTGTTTCTGAGTTTCGATATTTTTTTATATCGAATTTTTTTATGTCAATAGCCCTTTTAACGTTTTAATCGATATCCTTTATAACTATAATTTTGTTCATCTAAATTTTTTCTTGATCTCAGATCGTTTTTGGTTCAGTTATTCTTAATGGAAAAAAAAGATTTGAAATTAACATGTCCATAATTTATCGATAAACCTCAGGTGACAAACAGCATGATAACGTCTCATTATACTGAATACGATGCTGGGGTTTCCATTCTCTCTCTCTCTCTCTCTCTCTCTCTCTCTCTCTCTCTCTCTCTCTCTCTCTCTCTCTCTCTCTCTCTCTCTCTCTCTCTCTCTTCTCTTTCTTTTTTTTCTCTTTTTTCTATTAATATATTATTTTGAATAAATAAATGATATAAAGAAATAATAGCATAAATGAGGAAACCCAACTGAATATTAAATTAAAAATAGTCAATTGAAATGTAGGAAGAAAATTTTTAGGAAAGAAAACTGTGTAAATACTATTATTAAACTGAGTGAAAAGATGAGGTTTAAACCAATGCTCTATTTATTCTTAATTGTTTGAAAAGAAATGATTTCATATTCAAAAATCTAGACACTATTCATTTCCTTTATGTCATACAAAGCAATAAAAACAATTTCCTGATTATATATATATATATATATATATATATATATATATATATATATATATATATATATATATATATATATATATATATATATATATATATATATATATTATATATATATATATATTTTTTTTTTTTTTTTTTTTTTTTTTTTTTTTTTTTTTTTTTTTTTTTTTTTAATTTTTTTTTTTTTTTTTTTTTTTTTTTTTTTTTTTTTTTTTTTTTTTTTTTTTTTTTTTTTTACTTCAAGGATTGCAAAGCAATTTATATTATATTTATATTATTGATTTGAATTGAATTTTTATTATTGATTCACTATTTGGAAAGGCTTAAAATTTGATGCAAAAATTTCAATTTGAGATTTTGCATTTTCTTTGCCTTAGACATATATTAAAATCAAACAGTTTTAACTAAAAAGCAATTTATATATTTGAGTAACGTTCTTTAAAATATAAATTAATATTTGCAAATAAATGGGACTTTAATTAACAAATAAACGTTTCCAAGCTAATTGTAAGAATAAAATATCGCTTCTCTTAATAAATTTGCAATTTTGAAAGAACAAAATGCAATTTAAAAGGAGGAAAAAAAACAAGAAAATTATCGTAATTTTACTGTTTTGAAGTAGTGACTAATAGGTTTTGAATTATTTCGGAATGAAATGTAAGTAGAATAAATTTTTGAAGTATAAAGATGACGGCAATTTTAAAAGAAGTCTTACCTGCAACGATTAGCATGAAAACAAAAGTAGAGTTCAACAAAAATGTGTGAGTTTCAGGCGTATGGAAATAAGATGTATGCATCCACACAAGAGAAAATCACTTCAGTTATTAATTTTTGTCTTTCGGAGGAAGTATCCCCATCATCAAGGTTTAATATTTTTGTTTGATGGGAAGGTCTATACTCTATACAATCTAAAGTGGTGAGTTTAAGAGAATTACTGGTTGTTAATTCGTTAGGTGAAACTGTCGAACAAATTTGCGTTATTCTTTAGTAATCGGTGCAAGTCAATTCAATCTGCAAAACCTGTGTCCCAGATACCATAAACAACTCTATGTAAATTTTTATGAGAACTTTTTCATTGCCTTCTTACAACCTTCAAATCACACAAGAAATCACACAAGATGATACAATTGCTCTTAAGAAATTAGATTTTATTGTACTTATTTTACGTTTCGATGTCTATTTTAAAAAAAAAAAATTCAGATGCGATAACTTTCCACTTCAGTAAAGGTAAATAAAGAAAGTCAGGATCTGGGCACGGGGGAAAGCATTCACTCATTCACGCGACAGAGACAGTCCAAAGTTTATGTGCCTTAAAAACAGTTCCAAAGTTAATGCGTTGTGTGATATGTCATATGACACTGGTCTGACCATTTTCCCTCCTGAATCAACAGCTGACATCAACAACTACTCCACAAGCTACAAAACTTGACCCATCAAAAGAAAGATTTGAAATCTAATATCAGCATTTTTCACCAAGATGGCCTTCTCAACATTGAGCTTGATTGTTTGTAAATTAAAAGATAAGGAATTTCCAAACAAGGAATCTCATAGCTTGGCCACTTGTCACCAGACGAAATACCCTTCTGAATCAACCATTGTATTGCAACTTTCGTTTTGTTGACTTAGTAGATATGAAAGTGAGAATCATCGCTGCGTTTGATGATTTTACTGTATTAGAGGGGAGTTATTCCTTCGTGTTCGACTCTAGGAACTGTTCATTTCCAATAGTGATCAAAATGAATCATGGCTCCTCTAGATTCTTAATTCCTCAAAATAGAGAATATAAAATAGGGACTCCTTTAGAAACGCTGCAACACACAAACAAGAAAATCAGTAGTTTTTAGAGCTAATGGGCCCAGTGAGCCCTTTTGATTCTGAGAACAGGCTCTGTGTTAGGAAATTTTTAAATCGATCATCATAATGTCAACTTGTTTGGAGTTGCAAATTTAGGAAACTTCAATTCAAACTCCTCTATCACGCGTTTGGATGATTTTCTCTACAATAAATGTAAACGACAATGCCAAAGAACACAATAGAATGGACGCACCAATGCAACTGGAGTCATACTTCCTATTTTCCACAGCTTCAACGCATTGACTTTGAGTACAGTGCTGCTACTTAATGAATTTTTGACAGAGAATGTGCTTAAGCTTAACTTCAACTAACCTTACCTTTCGGGCTGGGTTCTTTATAAAGCACCAGGTATATATATATATATATATATATATATATATATATATATATATATATATATATATATATATATATATATATATATATATATATATATATATATATATATATATATATATATATATATATATCTATATATATATTATATATATATATATATATATATAGTATATATATATATATATATATATATATATATATATATATATATATATATATAATATATATATATATATATATATAATATATATATATATATATATATATATATAATATATATATATATATATATATATAATATATAAATTTATAAAATAACTGAAATATTAGAACCTAGCATCATATTTATAAACTAACACTATTACTACTAATAATAGTAAGTATTAGAAGTAGTAGTAGTAGTAGTAGTAGTAGTAGTAGTAGTAGTATATAGATATAACCATCATATTGCAGTGCTTAGCTTGCCTATCATAAGATTACGAAAACCTTAATATAACATTAAAACCGAAAAATAAATAGTTATTTTTGTTACTGCTGTCCTTCGCCTTCTCTTGTTGCTATTCCACATTCCATTTTGTAAACTAATCTTTCTTTGTTCTGAGAAATCGAATTTTTTAACTTTTGCATTTTGAATCTTTGTATAGGAATGAATTTCCTTCTGTAAATAATCATCTCTTCACTGATTTTTCTCAGAATTCTCTCTGTTTAAGCTAATCAAAAATGCAAAGTGTTTTTACACTAGCATTTTTGAGAGCCGGATATGAATCTCCTGTATAAAATATTTCACATAAATATATATATATATATATATATATATATATATATATATATATATATATATATATATATATATATATATATATATATATATATATATATATATATATATATATATATATATATATATATATATATATATATATATATATAATGCGTGGGAGAAAATCTATCAGGATAATTTATTTCTTATAAAATGTCATACCAATTTATCTTTTTTATTATTTTCCGATATCACATCCTGGTCTATCAGATTGAAAAATCTTTTAATTATAGAAATTAAAGAAATTTTTTAAAATTTCGTGGTAGAATTGGAAATAAATCTCCAAAAATAGAATTGCATATTACATGTTTAGTAACCTCAATTTAAAAAAAAAAGAAAAAGAAAAAGATAGAAAATTGTTATAATACTGATGAAGCCGAAGAGTGAGGCGAAAGTTCAAGGCTGTCTCTCTTCGTACGCAAATGAAACATCGTATCCATAATTGCGTGTGATTTATATGACTCGCTATGCCTCATTTTTCGGATAGTGTGATCAGTGGTTAAAAATAGTTGGAGCATGCATAGGACATCCATTAAAAACATCTTGGGCACGACTCCTTCTATATTTAATATATTATCCATACAGCACCTCCACACACACACTCACACACGCACACTCATACACACAGCCATACACACAGCCATACACACAGCCATACACACACACACACATATATATATATATATATATATATATATATATATATATATATATATATATATATATATATATATATATATATATATATATATATATATTATATATATATATATATATATAGGGTGTGTGTAAGTTATTTTTGTGTGTCAACAACTTGTCTCAAGTGTTTTTTAAATGAGATTGTTCTCTTGCCTAACGAAATGAAATAGATAAGAAGAGTAATGAATTCAAGGTAAAAGAGTGGCAGTGATGAAGCACAAATTATTATTTCAATTAAAAAGTAACTTAAATTTGTACAAGTTCTGCGACTTTTCTTTCCCAGTCTGTCTGTTTGTTCATCTCTTGTTAGACAGACCCCATTAAGTGAATTCTGTTTCCCAATCGCTTTTTAGTGAGCATACCTTGTATATTAACACAATTTAAAAATTTTTTTTTCAAATGCTCTTTAAATTCGTAATAATAAACTACTAAAATTAAAAATTATTATTATTATTATTATTATTATTATTATTATTATTATTATTATTATTATTATTATTATTATTATTATTAAGTCATTTTAATTAATTGTAATATATTTGATACGATAACAAGAGTAAAGTGCTATACATCGCACTGTTTGCGAGGTTTGCCTTCAAAATAAAGTTGCAATTTATTTTAATTAAATGGCAAATTAACTGTGAATATTTATTATCACATAATTTGAAGTAATATATATATATATATATATATATATATATATATATATATATATATATATATATATATATATATATATATATATATATATATATATATATATATATATATATATATATATATATATATATATATATATATATATATATATATATATATATATATATATATATATATATATATATATATATATATATATATATATATATATATATATATATATATATATATATATATATATATATGATAAAGCAGAAGTATTGATGCCAGCAAGGTAATCCTGATCAAGGTATCAAAAAATAAATAAATAAATAAATAAAAAGTCAATCTCAAAGGCGAATCATTATTTATAGTATGACGAGATTTTTTAGTTAATTATTTTGAAACGCGACGAGAAAGAAGAATTGAAGTTTTTAAGTTGCCGTAAAGCCAAGTTCAAAAACACGCTCAGAACACGTTTGAGGAAGTCTTGCGAAACTCATCGATTGACTTTGGAATTCTTTTTCATGTGTTGGAAATTAGTATTTTAAAATTACATTTAGATATACGCACATATATACACATACGAGCATACATACATTTCCCATAAAAATTGGTATATATATATATATATATATATATATATATATATATATATATATATATATATATATATATATATATATATATATATATATATATATATATATATATATATATATATATATATATATATATAATATATATATATATATATATATATATATATATATATATATATATATATATATATATATATATATATATATATATATATATATATATATATATATATATATATATATATATATATATATATATATATATATATATATATATATATATATATATATATATATATATATATATATATATATATATATATATATATATATATATATATATATATATATATATATATATATATATATATATATATATATATATATATATATATATATATATATATATATATATATATATATATATATATATATATATATATATATATATATATATATATATATATATATATATATATATATATATATATATATATATATATATATATATATATATATATATATATATATATATATATATATATATACCCTTGGCTCATTATGACAAGAATCTGGGAAGTTAGACAAAAAAATTATTGCTTTTGTGCATAAATGCTTTATAAAAATCTTCATACGAAGAGAGACGACCAAAGATCCGATCTTCACAAGCAACTTTAGTTCATTCCCAGATTTATCCTCGCCCTAATTCGTTGTATGTTTATATGAGCGGATAAAAGAGACACTAAAATTACACATAAACACACATACACACACAGACACGTATAAATTACTTACACGTAATGATTTTAATTGCTTTTCCTGGACTCTTGCCAGACTAAAGCTGAAAAGGAAAGAGTATCAAATGATGATAGGATACCAATGCAGACAAAAACTATCTTCATTATAATAAATCTTCAAAAGAGACAGGAATATCGGGGCCAAATTTTGAAGGTGAAATTGGAAAAAAAACATCGTTTGGAATGTTTATTGTAAGTATTATTTATTTATTTTTTTATTTTTTCTCAAATCCTTAAAAATCATTAGTTCATCCTATTAAACAACGTTTACTGCTTAATTTCTTTATATATATATATATATATATATATATATATATATATATATATATATATATATATATATATATATATATATATATATATATATATATATATATATATATATATATATATATATATATATATATATATATATATATATATATATATATAGATACCGTAATCCATAATACAATCTGAGAGGGGAAAGCGTAATCATTAACTAAAGGCTTGTTACATGTGTTTGCCGAAGAGGTTCG
>SEYY01019563.1:172500-182500 GCA_009176605.1 Armadillidium nasatum
GGATAGATGTTGTGGGCATGTCGGAGATGAGAGTGGAAGGGACGGAGTGTGGTAGAAACATAGGAGGAGGTTTACGTGTTAGCGTATAGAGGAATTGATGTTGGAATAAAGAAGCATGGTGTGGGGTTTATTTTTGGCCCAAAGATTACACCTTTTATCCAAGAAGTAAGAGGAATAAATGAGAGAATGATTATAAGCACTCTTAAGATCAAGAGGAAAAAATACCGTCTATATCAGATATATGCCCCACAACAGGGGCACACAGAGGAGGAAAAGGAGGCTTTCATGGACTTGGTGGAGGAGGAGGTGGAAAGTGGTGACGAAGAAAATATGATACATCTATTAATGGGTGATTTTAATGCCAGGGTTGGAAAGAGAGAAAATGTAGTGGAAGGAATGTTGGGCCCACATGGTGAAGATGAAAGAAATCCAGAAGGGGAGCGACTCATCGATTTTTGCATGAGAAAGAATTTAAAAATTATGAATGGTTTCTTTAAACACAGAGAATCACATAAGTTTACTAGATATAGGTGGAATCAAATATCCGGAAGATTTGATCAAAAGTCTATAATAGACTATTTTATTGTATCCGACTATAGGATAGTGGAAAATGTAAAGGTAATTCCGGGAGTCAGTTTTGACTCTGATCATAGATTGGTAGTGGCAAAAATAAAAACACAAGAAACAAGATGGCAAATAACAGAAAAGCGAAAAGTAATTAAGGTGGAAGCCTTAAAAGAGCAAGAAAAGAGGGAGGAATATGTGGAGAAGCTAAAGGAAAGATTGGCAAGAATAGAGGATACAAATGTAAATTTGCAGGAAATTATAGGTAAAACAGCAGAAGAGACCCTGGGAGTAAAATGGTATGGAGGAACAAGGAAAAAGCATACTATATGGTGGAATGAGGAAGTAAAGATGGCGGTGTGCGAAAAGAATAAGAAAATGAGAAGATGGTTGAGAAGAAGAACAGCACAGACTAGAGCAGATTTATGTGACTGCAAGAAATAGAGCAGAGATAGTAAAAAGGGAAGTAAAAAGACTGATGAATATAAGACTGGCAGAAGAACTGGAGGAAGATGTGGAGGGAGGAAAGAAGAAGATATTTAAGCTGGCAAAAACGTATAAAAAATCGAAGAAGAAACTTTATAGTATCAAAGATAAAGAAGGTGAAGTACTTACGGCCCAAGAAGAGGTAAACGAGAGATGGACGGAATATTTTGAGGAGTTGTTAAATGTAGAGGAAGATTTAGGTGAGGAGGAGCAATATGAGGGAGAGAGAGAGGGAGAGGAGGATCCTATAACGGAGGAGGAATATGAGGAAGCATTGTCAAAGATGAAAAATGGAAAAGCGCCGGGTGAGGATGGAATAGTTATAGAACTGATAAAAGAGGGAGGAGTGGAGTTGAAGAAGAGAGTAGTGGACCTTTTTAACAGGTGTTGGAGGGATGGTGTAGTTCCCGGTAGATGGGGTAAAATAATTGTTTTACCCATCTACAAAGGCAAGGGAGACACGGGGGAGTGTGGAAATTATAGAGGAATAGCACTGTTGGACCATATAGCCAAAGTGTACGAAAGAATTCTAGAGAAAAGATTGAGAAGAATGATAGAAGGGCAGTTGGGTGAAGAGCAACATGGGTACAGGAAGGGAAGAAGTACCTCGGATCTACTGTTTGCCTTGAGAATAGTATTAGAGAAGAGCTGGGAATTTAACAAAACAGTGTATATAGCCTTTCTGGATCTTAAAAAAGGCCTTTGACTCAGTACCCAGAAATATACTGTGGAGAATGTTGGGAGAGGTATATGGAGTGGAGGAAAGATTGAGAAAAGCAATAATGAGCTTGTATACTGTATGTGAATGTAAGGTAAGAACCGGATGCGAAAATGACAGATGGTTTGAAATAGGGACAGGAGTAAGGCAAGGAAGTATTCTGTCTCCACTGCTTTTTATAGCATACTTGGATGTGGTTATTGGTAGGGTTAAAGAAGAATTCCCGAACATGAACGGTGATATAATGGGGTATGCAGATGATTTAGCTTGTTGGAGTGAAGAAGAGGAAACATTGAGAGGGTTAATGGAGAGTTTTGAGAGAAACTTGAGAGAGGTGGGGCTGAAAATGAACACGGAAAAGACGGTAATTATGAGAGTGGGTAGAGGAGAGGAGAGAGAGGTAGAGATCATCATTGACGGAGAAAGATTAAAAAATGTAGAACAGTTTGTGTATCTGGGTAGTGTTTTTACGAGTAGAGGAGGATGTGTGTGTGAGGTGGAAGCTAGAATGGAAAAATATGGAAGAACAATGAGAGCACTGTTCCCAATTATGAAGGATCGGGTGATGGATATAGAGGTGAAAAGGATTATATTCGATAATATATTGGTGCCCACCCTGACATATGGAGCAGAAACCTGGAGCGTTTCAACTAGGGAAGAAAAAAGGATCGAAGCTGCTGAAATGAGAGTGTTGAGAACGATGATGGGAAAGACGAGAAGAGATAGATTGAGAAATGAATGGTTTAGAGAGAGAGTTGGTGTAGTGCCGGTGTTAAATAGAATCGACGCGGCGAGATTGAGGTGGTGGGGGCATGTGGAAAGAATGCCTGAAGAACGAGTAGCAAGTAGGAGGTGGAGGTGGAGAGTGGAGGGAGTGAGGCCGAGGGGGAGACCGAGGGGAAGATGGAGAGATTGTGTGGAGAGAGCGTTGAGAAGAAATGGACTGCCTGCGATGCAACAACTTTTGGAGGACGGTGTGCTGCTGGAGAGGAATGCGTGGAGGACGATGCTGTCTCCGCTGACAGGCCGTAGGCCTACCTGAGGGAAGACGTAAGACGTAAGTAAGTAATATATATATATAATATTGTAAATAACAAATTGGCAATAACAACTCTCATAGAAAATAGGAATTTAGCCTTTGCCCATCAGAGGTGATTATTTTATATATATATATATATATATATATATATATATATATATATATATATATATATATATATATATATATATATATATATATATATATATATTATATATATATATATATATATATATATATATATATATATATATATATATATATATATATATATATATATATATATATATATATATATATATATATATATATATATATATATATATATATATATATATATATATATATATATATATATATATGTAAATAACGAATTGACTAGAAGTGACAATACTAAATTGCCTCTAGGCCTTCAAAAGAAGGAAACAAAGAAATAAGTATTTAGAGAGAGAGAGAGAGAGAGAGAGAGAGAGAGAGAGAGAGAGAGAGAGAGAGAGAGAGAGAGAGAGAGAGAGAGAGAGAGAGAGAGAGAGAGAAGCTAAATTATTAAAAGATTGCTAAAATATATAATATAGTTTTTAAGAATACTTTTTAAACCTTTTACATTTGTATGATTAATCAAAATAATAGTATTTGAAAATTTTGACATAAAATAATGTGAAGGTTAATAAGATATGAAAAAATTCAAAAAGAAAAAAACAGAATTTACATATATATATATATATATATATATATATATATATATATATATATATATATATATATATATATATATATATATATATATATATATATATATATATATATATATATAATATATATATATATATATATATATATATATATATATATATATATATATATATATATATATATATATATATATATATATATATATATATATATATATATATATATATATATATATATATATATATATATATATATATATATATATATATATATATATATATATATATATATATATATATATATATATATGTTTATTTTGTTTGTTTATTTGTTCATTTAAACTGAAAATTAATAACTTTTTAATGTATGGGAAACTATTTCAATGAACTCTGGTTGAACCTTTCCATTTATATAATTAGAAAAGAATCTAAGACTACATATTTCCTTTCAAATGTTTTATTTCATCCTCTATGTGAAACGTGGAAGATGCTTGAATTGTCATTCACCAAGTTTTGTTTCTTAAGTTTAACAACAATGATTTTGTGTCATTATATAGGTTTCCAGTGATCTTTCTTCAAGAAACCAACCACATATTTTAATTGAATTATAGAACATTGTTTAAATTTTGACGTTACTGTAAATGAAAGGATTCGAATCCGAATCGGAATCCAGAACCACCGAATTCGAATCCACCTAATTTTGGAAATCTCAAATCTGAATCCGATGTCGAATTCATGAAAAAATCGCCTCCGGATTCGGATTCACCCATCACTATATATATATATATATATATATATATATATATATATATATATATATATATATTATATATATATATATATATATATATATATATATATATATTATATATATATATATATATATATATATATATATATAACCTTGGTTCTTTCTAAACTTTTTGAATTTATCTTTAAGTAGTAGATCTGGAAACATCTTAAATCTTCTAACCTTATCTCTGATCACCAGTATGGCTTTCCTAAAGAACTCTCTAATGATGATCTTGACTCTCTGTTCTCCACTCTCCGGCACTTTGGTGAATCTGTCGCTGTCGCGCTAAAAGCATCGAAAGCCTTCGATAATGCCTGGCACCAGGCTCTGATTTCTAAGCTTCCCTCTTTCGGAGTCTATCCTTCACTCTGTGACCTTTCATTCACTTCTTTTCCTCTCGATTTACAACAACTGCTGTAGACTACCACCGTTCTTCTTTTAAATCTATTAATAGTGGTGTTCCTCAGAGATCTGTCCTATCTCCAACTTTTTTTTCATTAACGAACTTCCCTCTATTATTTTATCAAATATCGACACCTATGCCAATGACTACACCCTTCATTACTCCTTTCATTTTGAAATACGCAGTTTCCAACAGAAGCTAATTGACGCTAGGAGTGTGGCCTAGGAGCAACTAATCTCTGATCTGTCTCGTATTTCAAATTGGGGCAGAGAAAACCAGACTTATTTTAATGACTCAAAAGTTCCTGTTCTGTCTACTCGGCACACCATTCCACACAACTATAACATCTTTGAAAACACACAGCTCAAACCTTCGCTTGTCTTTAATATTCCCGGTTTTTCATATTTTTGGTAATCTTGCTTGGAAGGGTCACATTACTTCTCTTTCAAAACAAGCTTCAAAGATGCTGGTTTTCTGAAGAGTCTTCGGAATTTTTCTTCAATTCATCCCAGTTGCTTGCTCTTTATTAAGGTGGTGTCCACCCCTGTAAGTAGTAAGGGGGCATTTTCGACAGAAAAATAGCCTAACGGAATTTTGATAAGCAATTGCAAATCACTCCGCTCAAATCAACTTCACGCTCTTTCCTGAAACCGTTTTGGAAGGTTCAATCCATAGAAATTGGACTCAAGTCAGGCCCCTTGAACCCCTCAAAATCGGTTTCATGAAGTTTCCTGAGCTTGCAGAATTGCTACGTTCAACTCCTTCTCTTTCCTGACCCATTTCTGATGTTCAGTTCGGCTGAAATCTACTCAAATCGGTGGGAACCGAGACCGTGGGGGTCGGAACCGACAAAAAAGGTCAGAAAGGTCCCTGAGATTGCAACACCGCGCGCAATTGCAGAGAAGACCGTTAGGCCATTTTTCTGTAGAAAGTGCTCCCCTTACTGCTCCTGTATTAAGTGTGCCTCACAAATCTGGAATGATTCCACCCATACAGCTCTCCTTGAAAAAGTGGAATCTAGAGCTTTTTATCTTTTCAACTATTTCGCTCTCACTAACACTCTTCAGCCACTCTCCGCACGATGAATTGTTTCCTCACTCTGTCAATACTATCGTTATTACAAAGAATTCTGTCGTTTTGAATTTTCACGTGACATATGTTCTTCACTGGGGAGGGCTCGTGCGACACACCTTTTAAAAGAGTCTCATCCTCTTTCCGTCCAACTCTCAGATTCCAGACTTAATTTCTATGCTCAAACTTGCACGCACGCTAATGGTAAAGTCTGACACACACTCTCTTTATATATATATATATATATATATATATATATATATATATATATATATATATATATATATATATATATATATATATATATATATATATATATATATATATATATATATATATATATATATATATATATATATATATATATATATATATTTATATATATCTTCCTGTGTGTTCTTTTGATAATATCTTTTTTTGGAAATAGAACTAATAAAACACTAATTAAGAGCTAATTAATTAAAACGAATTAAATAAAAGTAACTGAGAGCTAATTGAAGAACAAAGATATCATAAATACGCCACAGATCAGATAAAAAGTTTTAGAAAATGAACTTCACATACGATGAAGTAGCACATCTGATTTTTGGTATTTTAATTCTCAATAAAATTAGAATAAAAACAAAGCGTATTTCGACCTTGAGAAGTACAGTTACAATTTACAAGGCTTAGTCATCGGAGCGTCACTGCCGTAGGTTTAGACAGTAATGGAGCGAGTTATTCTTCTTTTGTTTTTAGGAATTTGAATGATTTTTCAAAGGTAAAGAGGAATTTTGCTAATAGAAGTAGTAATAGTAGAAGAATTTATACTACATAAAGTAAATATTGTTTCACAGATGCTATATATCAGAATGTTTATTAAGCCAACAGAGATATTAATTAATACTTTACTACTGTCATAATACGCAGTAAATTGTAAATATTTTGTCAGATAGGTACAACAAATTCCTTACATTTAATATATATATATATATATATATATATATATATATATATATATATATATATATATATATATATATATATATATATATATATATATATATATATATATATATATATATATATATATATATATATATATATATATATATATATATATAATATATATATATATATATATATATATATATATATATATATATATATATATATATATATATATATATATATATATATATATATAGAAAAATTAACATTTATAACGGGCATCCTTCCCTCTATCAAGCATAGCTGCCCCGCAGTAAGCTTGTTGAAGAAAGTGAAAGCTGAATCTCACTAAAAAAAGGATTAATTATAAAATAATAATAATAATAATAATAATAATAATAATAATAATAATAATAATAATAATAATAATAATAATAATAATAATAATAATAATAAATTTCAATTACTACTCGAACAATAAAGAACAGTAAATTTACCTTATTAATTGAGTATTTTTAATTCTTATGATGCCAATCATTATTCACCTAAATTATATATTACACTTAATTAGACTCAAATTATGGTAACAACTTCTTGTTTAATATATATATATATATATATATATATATATATATATATATATATATATATATATATATATATATATATATATATATATATATATATATATATATATATATATATATATATATATATATATATATATATATATATATAAGACACAGACAGACAGGGAAGACCTTGAAAAAGTGAACAGTAATTTTAGGGGCTCATTTTTGAGTTTTAAAAATAAATTTAAGGAAAAAAAAATTTTAAATAAATAAATAAAAATAAAAAAATAAAAATGAATAATTTATAATAATAATTTTTTTTTTCAAAAATGTAAAAAATTTTTGTTACGAAGCAATAATGAGCCTGACTTGCATAAACGGATATACATGCTTACATCTATACAAAGGAATCTGTGTGCGTATTTATGTACATGTGAAAAAAAAAATAATAATAATAATAATAATAATAATAATAATAATAATAATAATTGGCTATTAAAAGTTTCGTGAATTTTAACCTGACCTGGTCTATATCTATTTGAAGGTCAAATTTTTTCTTATTAAAAAAAAAATAAAATAAAATAAAAAAAAAATAAAAATAAAAAAGATTAAAACTGCGCATGCGCTCTTCTCCTCCTGACATCATCCCTATGAATGACCTTAATTTTATATACAAACTGTATATATATATATATATATATATATATATATATATATATATATATATATATATATATATATATATATATATATATATGTGTGTGTGTGTGTGTGTGTGTGTGTGTTTGTAAAGTCTGTTCGCATGTTGTATGAGTGTATTGGAAAGGTATATATATATATATATATATATATATATATATATATATATATATATATATATATATATATATATATATATATATATATATATATATATATATATATATATATATATATATATATATATATATATATATATATATATATATATATATATATATATATATATATATATATATATATATATATATATATATATATATATATATATATATATATATATATATATATATATATATATATATATATATATATATATATATATATATATATATATATATATATATATATATATATATAATATATATATATATATATATGTGTGTGTGTGTGTATAAGAAACCTATCTCTTATCATATATATATATATATATATATATATATATATATATATATATATATATATATATATATATATATATATATATATATATATATATATATATATATATATATATAT
The DNA here is from genome assembly GCA_009176605.1 of Armadillidium nasatum. NCBI lineage: Eukaryota > Metazoa > Arthropoda > Malacostraca > Isopoda > Armadillidiidae > Armadillidium > Armadillidium nasatum. The sequence continues at coordinate 181,047 of SEYY01019563.1, forward strand.
ATGTTTGTTGTGTGTGTGTATATTATATATATATATATATATATATATATATATATATATATATATATATATATATATATATATATATATATATATATATATATATATATATATCCTCTGGTAGGCAAAGGCGAGAGGCCAACCGAATTCCATCCAAGTTGGAGGATAACAGAATCAAGTTCCGATTAAACCCCGACATGTCCCGATAAACAACGTGTAAAATTGTTCAAGTCAAAGGAAGTTGGGAAATCACGTATAGAGAGTTAGTTTCACACTTTACCAGTAGAGTACATGTAAGACCGAGCATAGCTGTTAAATCTGTCGTTAGAGAGTTTGACAGAGAAAGGATAATACTGTTCTGAAAGACGTGTCTCACGAGCCGTTCTCAATATATATAATGTCTGTTGTAATAGTGATAGTGTAGAGAGAGTGACGGAACAATTTGACTGGTAGAAAGATATTGGAAAGAATTAGCAAAAGTAAAAAGAGTTTAAAAGACGAAAAGCTCGAAATTCCAACTTTTCGAGAAGAGCTGTATGTGTGTACCAGCCCCAAATGTGTGAGGCGTACTCATTATACGAGGAACAACACCCATATAATGAGCAAATAATATATATATATATATATATATATATATATATATATATATATATATATATATATATATATATATATATATATATATATATATATATATATATATATATATATATATATATATATATATTAGAGGTGGACCGAATATTCGCATTCTTATATGCGATTATTAGCAATTTTTCTAATATTTGCTTCAAATTCTCATACGCAATTATTTTTACTTTCGCATTGTATTTTCAATTGTGAATGTTTGCTAATAACTTTAATTAAAAATGTTTAGCCATGAAAATCTTTGAATTAATTCCATTATCAGACGAAGATACTCAAGAAATAAAATAAAAGAATATCATATTAAAAGAAATTGACAATCGTTTTAGTTTTACAGAAATTGATGATTTGTTTACTACAGCAACGTTTCTCGATCCGACGTACAAAAAGTTTCAGTTGCTAACTTGTAACCGGCAGAGTTAAAGTAAACATATAGCGTAAATGCGTAGATATTCAAAAACCAAAGTATGAAAATGTCAGTCATAAATTAGCATTACATTTAAATGATGATTAAAAAGCTTCAAGAAGCAGTGAAGTAATGAGTCAATATTAACTTCTAGTAGTGATAACGAAGAAGAAGAGCTCTCTTAGCAGTCATCAAATATTAAAGACTAATATCTCAAGGAAAAGCTTATCAATATTGAAGAAGATCCACTAGAATGGTGGAGGATAAATTCGGAAAAGTACCCTGAACTCTTGCACATTTGGCAAGATCCTCTATTGAATGTAAGCCATCAAGTGTTGGCAGCGAGCGCCGCTTTAGCGATTCTGGTCTGATTTATGACGAGAAAAGAAGCAAACTGTCTCCT
>SEYY01019563.1:190000-222500 GCA_009176605.1 Armadillidium nasatum
CTCAGTTTTAAGTTGACTTTAACAAATGGAAAGTGAAATTATCTCAACAATATATATATATATATATATATATATATATATATATATATATATATATATATATATATATATATATATATATATATATATATATATATATATGTATTGGAGTTCCAGGTGTTCAATGAATATTCCTTTTTTTTTTAGTTTTAAGAAATTAAAACATTTTTCTTTGTCATTTTTGCATTACAAAAACATTTTCTACTGTCCTACAAGGTGACTGCGTTCTCTTTACCATATATATATATATATATATATATATATATATATATATATATATATATATATATATATATATATATATATATATATATATATATATATATATATATATATATATATATATATATATATATATATATATATATATATATATATATATATATATATATATATATATATATATATATATATATATATATATATATATATATATATATATATATATATATATATATATATATATATATATATATATATTATATTGTATATCATGATTGCAGATTTGTTGAAAGATTATCAAAATTATCGGTAAAAGTTATTTCCAAAAATTGATTTGATTATTTTTCCATTTATTTCAAAATAAAAAATAAAAAAAATGAAAAACAATTATTAAAATATTTGTTCCAAAAATAAATTCGTCTCAATGAAGTCAAATTTTTAATTCCAAAATCACTCACCAATTGTCAAACACTTAAAATTAATAAACTTAATATCCAAATATATAAAGAGAAGTTACTGATTATTATTCCTTATGCGACTGAAGAGAGAATATCTCTTCCTTGCAATCGGTGTTACCTCTACACTTGCCGCTTCACGACTGAGACCCAAAGGTTGATTTTGGCACTTTTTACCTAAGAGTTCTCAGACGTCATTCTTTCAACTTTACCCTCAAATGTTTACAGCGTTCCAGCTCATCATATTTATAAATAATAATAAATAAAAGTTTACCATTGAAAAGAAAACGAAATTATGTCTGGAATCCTCTTTAACTTTCATTGCAGAAGCGAAAGTTATATATGTTATATATATATATATATATATATATATATATATATATATATATATATATATATATATATATATATATATATATATATATATATATATATATATATATATATATATATATAATATATATATATATATATATATATATATATATATATATATATATATATATATATATATATATATATATATATATATATATATATATATATATATATATATATATATATATATATATATATATATATATATATATATATATATATATATATATATATATATATATATATATATATATATATATATATATATATATATATATATATATATATATATATATATATATATATATATATATATATATATATATATATATATATATATATATATATATATATATATATATATATATATATATATATATATATATATATATATATATATATATATATATATATATATATATATATATATATATATATATAATATATATATATATATATATATATATATATATATATATATATATATATATATATATATATAATATATATATATTATATATTATATATATATATATATATATATATATATATATATATATATATATATATATATATATATATATATATATATATATATATATATATATATATATATATATATATATATATATATATATATATATAGGGGGGGATGTAGCGCCATCCGAAGCGATGAAAGTACCCCCATTGGGCTTAACCGCGGAGTGATAGGGTGGGCTAGACCATTCCCCTTTCACTCCGTTGCCCTTTGGTTCGTTCCTTTTCGCGTTTCACCTTCTCAGAGGGTCTCTAGTGTACCCTCGTCCCACATGGGAGTGTCTATGCTCCCACTTCTCCTTCCCCCAACTCCCTTCTCACGTTCCAACAAATTTACAAGCGCTTACTCCTACATTACCTTTAATATGCAAGAAAAAAAATGGCGAAACGAAGAACTGCCTCGGAGATGCTACGAGGGGCGGCATCCAAAGAATGCCCCTCATCCACTCCTTCCCCCATCACCACTTGGGAGTTGGTGGCCTCCGGTGATGGGGTTGGTGCCACCAAGACCTCTATGCCGACTTGCCCTGGTGCACGATCTTCTTTTTTCATTAACTTCTGCAACATTCGTGGTCTCTTTACTAATTTCCCCTTTGTCGAACACCACCTCTCTTCTTCTAGACCTCATTTCCTATTCTTAACCGAAACTCAGGTGTCTGAGTGCTCTGACAGCAAACCCTACTCTGTTTCCTCCTACTGTCTCTATTCCTCAATTTTCATCCAAAGGCGGATGTTGCGCATTATGTGCGCAACGATGTTATTTGTTCTCGTGTTTCTAATTTGGAGTCTTCTGAATTCTCTACTTTATGGCTTAAACTTTCTTGCAACTCTACAACTAAATTTATTTGTTCTGTCTACTTATCTCCTAACTCTACAGACTATCCAAAATTCTTCGACTATCTTAACTCCAAAATAGAACACATTCTTTCTTCTTCTCCTTTCTCTGAAATCATCATATTAGGTGATTTCAATGTTCACCACCGCCAATGGCTTTCATCTAGTTCTCAAGATCCAGCTGGTGAACTCGCCTTCCAATTTTCTATCCAGAACAACCTTGAGCAGTTGGTGCAACTCCCTACCCGTATCCCTGACCGTCTTGGTGATGAACCCAACATTCTAGACCTTTTTCTAACTTCTAATCCTTCTCCTTATACTGTTAAACTCTTTCCTCCTCTGGGTTCATCCGATCACCTTCTTATCTCCGTATCTTGTCCTGTCTCTTCAAGTCTTCCGCAAGAACGGCCCCCGCCATTCGGCGAGGAGACGTTTCTGGCATTTCGGTGCCACTAACTGGTCTGACTTGCGGTCGTACTTTTCTGATTTTCCATGGAATGATTACTGTTTCCGTGGAAGGGGTCCCTCGGAGTGTGCTGAGCGCATAACTGAGGTGATTCTCTCTGGCATGGAGGCGTACATTCCATATTCTTTCCCTTCTACTAAACCTAATAAACCTTGGTTTAACTCTGCTTTTTCTCGTGCTATCCGCCGCAGGGATGCTGCCTTCAGGGACTTACCGTCGTCTTCAAACTCCAGAATCTCATGCAACTTATATTTCATCCCGGAATCGTGCAAAATCTATTCTTCGAGATACTAAAAACTCTTTTCTCCGTCGCAAATGCAATAATCTTTCTGGCTCCTCTTCCTCTCGCCCTTTCTGGCATTTTGCAAAAAATGTCAACTCTAACTTTGCTTCTTCCTCTTTCCCTCCTCTAGTATCTTCTGACGGTACAACTGCCGTTTTGCCTTCCTCTAAAGCTGAACTCTTTGCTCAAACTTTTGCCTTAAATTCAACCTTAGACGATTCCGGAGCTGTTCCTACTCCTTCAACCCCCTCTAACTCATTTATGCCTAAAATTGTAATTTCTTCTAAAGACGTCACTTCTGCTCTCTCTGAGCTTAACACTAAGAAGGCGTACTGGTCCTGATGGTATCCCTCCTGTGGTTCTCAAAACTTGTGCTTCCGAGCTTGCACCATGCCTTGGTAAACTATTTCGTCTATGTCTTTCTACTTCAACCTTCCCTTCTTGCTGGAAACGTGCGCTCATTCAGCCTGTGCCGAAGAAGGGGGACCCCTCTCAGCCCTCTAACTATCGTCCTATTTCTTTAACCTCCGTTCTTTCTAAAGTTTTCGAATCTATCCTTAACAGGAAGATTTGGAAACACATCTCAATTCTTCTAATCTTATCTCAGATCGCCAGTATGGCTTTCGAAAGAAACGCTCTACTGGTGATCTTCTTTCCCTTCTCTCTGACTCTTGGTCCTCCGCTCTTCGGCATTTCGGTGAATCTTTTGCTGTAGCGCTGGACATATCGAAAGCTTTCGATAGAGTCTGGCACAAAGCTTTGATTTCTAAACTTCCCTCTTTCGGAATCTATCCTTCTCTCTGTGACCTTCTCTCTGATTTCCTTTCGGGTCGTTCTATAGCAGCTGTTGTAGACGGCCACCGTTCATCCTATAAATCTATTAATAGTGGTGTTCCTCAAGGATCTGTCCTATCCCCAACACTTTTTCTGTTTTTCATTAATGACCTTCTCTCTATTACTTCATCTCCTATCCACTCCTATGCTGATGACTCCACCCTTCATTACTCTTTTCATTTTGAAAGACGCCCCTCCCAGCAACAGTTAATAGAGGCAAGGAGGGTGGCCTTGGAGCAACTAACCTCTGATCTATCTCTCATTTCCAAATTGGGGCAAAGAAAACATGGTCGTTTTCAATGCCTCAAAAACTCAATTCCTCCATCTCTCTACTCGACACAATCTTCCACACAACTACGATATCTTCTTCGAAAACACGCAACTCAAACCTTCATCTCTCCTTAATATTCTCGGTGTTTCTTTTTCTCGTGATCTTTCTTGGAAAGATCACATTACCTCTCTTTCTAAACAAGCTTCTAAGAGGTTGGGTGTTCTGAGGCGCCTTCAGTATTTCTTCACACCACCCCAGTTGCTTGCTCTGTATAGGGGTGTTGTTCGCCCCTGTATGGAGTATGCGTCACACACATCTGGGGTGGTTCCACTCACACAGCTCTCCTGGAAAAGGTGGAGTCTAGAGCTTTTCGCCTTATCAACTCTCCTGCTCTAACTAATTCTCTCCAATCTCTTTCTGCCCGTCGAAATGTTGCGTCACTCTCTCTCTATACTATCGCTATTACAATGGACACTGCTCTTCTGAACTCTCTCGTCGCATACCTCCTCCATTAAGAAGGGCTCGTGCGACTCGTCTTTCTACACAGTCTCATCCTTTCTCTGTCCAACTCTCTGACCCCAGACTTAACCGCTATGCTCAATCTTACATATACTCTACTGGTAAAGTCTGGAACACACTTCCTTCATCTATTTTCCCAACTACCTATGACTTAAGCACCTTTAAACGCCGTGTATCAGGTCATGTCGGCCTTTAATTTGACCATGTTTCCGACTTTCCTCCCAACTCTGGTGGAACAATTGGTAGGCCTCTGGCCTTTGCCCACCAGAGGAGAAATAAAAAAAAAAAAAATAAAAAAAATATATATATATATATATATATATATATATATATATATATATATATATATATATATATATATATATATATATATATATATATATATATATATATATATATATATATATATATATATATATATATATATATATATATATATATATATATATATATATATATATATATATATATATATATATATATATATATATATATATATATATATATATATATATATATATATATATATATATATATATATATATATATATATATATATATATATATATATATATATATATATATATATATATATATATATATATATATATATATATATATATATATATATATATATATATATATATATATATATATATATATATATATATATATATATATATATATATATATATATATATATATATATATATATATATATATATATATATATATATATATATATATATATATATATATATATATATATATATATATATATATATATATATATATATATATATATATATATATATATACAGGGTTGGTACCACCAAGACTTTGCCTACGACTTGCCCTAGTGGATGGTCTATTTTCTTCATTAATTTCTGTAACATTCGCGATCTTCAATACAATTTCTATTTTGTTGAACACCACCTCTTTCTCTTACTCCTAACCTCTTATTCTTGACAAAAACTCAGGTACTTGAGTGTTCTGATGCAAACCATATTCTGTTTCCTCTTACTGTCTCTATCTTGAATTTTCAGCCAAATGAGGTGTTGTGCATATATGAGTTAAGTGTCTCTAACCTGGGCTCTTCTAAATTTTCATATAGTGGCTAAAGCTCTCTTGCCATTCTACGTCTAAATTCATTTGTTTTGTTTATTTATCTTCTCATTTACTGATTATCCTAATTTCTTTGACTATCTAAACTCCAAAACAGAGAACATTATCTCTTCTTCTTTATCAGAAAGTATCATAGATGATTTTTTTTCTTGTTTTCCTGATACAGCAGGTGAATGTGCCCTTCAATTCTCCATCCAAAGCGACGCTGAGCAGTTATTGCAGCTCCCTACTAGTATCGCTGATAGTCTTGGAGATAAACCCAACATTCTAGACCTTTTTAATCTTCTAATCCTTCTTCTTATAATGTCAAACTCTATCCTCCTCTGTATCCTGTACTATCTTTTCAAGTCTTCCGCAAGAAAGACTCCCGCGTATTTCGAGTATACGCTTGTGAGATTTCGGTGCGAAAGCTGGTCGGAATTTCGGTTGCACTTCTTTGACTTTCTGTGGAATTATTATCGCTTTCGTGGGAGGGGTCCCTATGCTTGTGAAGAGCGTGTTACCGAGGTGATTCACTGTGGCTTGGAGACTGCATTCAATAATCTTTCCCTTCTACTAAACCTTATAAACTTTGGTTTAACTCTGCTTATTCTCGTGCTATATGCCTCAGGGATGCTGCCTTCAGGAATTACATTTGTTTTCAAACTTCAGAAAATCGTGCAAAATCTGTTCTTGTTCTTTGTAATACCAAAAATATTTCTCAATAAAAATGCAATAATTTTCCTGGCTCCTCTTCCTCTTTTTCAAGCAGTTGGCAAAAAATGTCAGCTCAGACTTTACCTCTTAATCTTTCCCTCCACTAGTGTTTTCTTTCAGGACAATTTCAGTTTTACCTTCTTCGAAAACTTAACATTTTGCTCAAACTTTTGCAACTAATTCAACTTTAGATGATTTCGGATCTATACTTCCTCCTTCAACCTTCTCCTCTCAACTCAATTTATGTCTAAAATTATAATTTCCTCTAAAGAAGTCTATTTCTGCTCTCTCTTAGCTTTACACTAAGAAGGCATACGGTACTGATGGTATCCCTCCTGTGCTTCTCATAATTTGTGCTTTGGCAAAATATTTCGTTTCTGTCTTTCTACTTCAACCTTTCCTTCTCGCTGTAAAATTGTTTTCATTCAGCATGTGCCGAAAAAGAGGGACCTCTCCAACCCTTCAGCTACTGTTCCATTTCCACAATCTCCGTTCTTTTTAAAGTTTCATGTTAATTAAGAGTTGGAAAGACCTCAAATCTTCTAATCTTCTCTGATCGACAGTATGGCTTTCGTAAAAAAAGTTCTACTTGTGATTTTCTTTCCCTTCTCTCTGACTCTTGGTTCTCCTCTCTTCGGCATTTCAGTAAGTATTTTAATGTCGCGTTAGACATATCGAAAGCCTTCGATAAAGTGCTGCATAAATCTTTGATTTTCAAACTTCCCTCTTTCGGAATTTATTATCTCTGATTTTCTTTCCGGTCGTTCTATAGCAGCTGTTGTAGACTGTCACAGTTCTTCCTTTAAATATATTAATGGTGAGGTTCCTCAGAGATCTGTCCCAACTCAAACTCTTTACCTAGTTTTCATTAAAGACCTTCTCTCATTTACTTAATCACGTATCTACTCCTATGCTAATAACTCCACCATTTATTACTCCTTCCAGTTTGAAAGACGCTACTCCCAACGACAGTTAATAGACGCAAAAATGGTGGTCTTGGAGCAAGTGAAATCTGACCTCTGAATTTGTCGTTTCAATCTGGAGCAGAGAAAATAAGGTTGTTTTCAATGTCTCAAAAAATTCAGTTCCTCTATCTCTCTACTTGACACAACCTTCCACACTACTATGACATCTTCGAAAAAACACAACTTAAAAATTCGTCCGTCTTTAATTTTCCCGGTGCTTCTCTTTTCGTGATCATTCTTAGGAACACACTACTTCTCTTTCTAAACAAGCTTCCCAGAGGTTGGGTGTTCTGAGTCTCCTTCTTAATTTTTTACACCACCAGAGTTGTTTGCTCTTTATAGGGGTGTTATCGCCCCTTTATGAAGTATGCGTAACACTTCTTGGATGGTCCACTCATACATCTTTTCTTTTCGTCTTAAGGCTTTTCGTCTTAACTTACGTTCTCACTAATTTTCTCTGGTCTTTTTCTGCCAGTTGAATTGTTGTATCATTCCCTCTTTACTTTCTCTATTACAATGGATACTGCTCTTCTGAACTCTCTCTTCACATACACCCTCCACTGAGAAGTGCTAGAGCTATAACCTTTTCTACACAATCTCCACCTTTCTCTTTTCAACTCTTTAACAACAGAGCTGTCAGGTATGCTCAATTTTACATGTATTCAACTGGTAAAATATAGAGCACACTCCCTTTATCTATTTTCACAAATTCCTTCACTTTCTCACTTTCAAACAAGACAAGTTAGCCATTATCTGGCTATGCTTCAGACTTCCCACCAACTCTAGTGGAATTTGGAAAGGTTCTGGCCTTTGTCCAAAAGATAATAAATATATATATGTATATATATATATATATATATATATATATATATATATATATATATATTATATATATATATATATATATATATATATATATATATATATATATATATATTTATTTATATATATATATGCCAGGACAAGCAACTAAGCCCTATAATTATTGCTTACTGCTTGTAACAACTCCAGGACTAGCATGGGAAAACACAGCTCCGAGAAGCATGATCTTCTGGAGAGTTATTTGAGAAAGTGTTTAGATATTAGATGGGGAACGTGCTAGTCCCACTGAAAGGGGTGAAAATCCTACCTGGGAGTTTAAATAAAATTCAAGGACTGAAGGACTGGCACTGAAACTAACGAGCCGAAAAACATGATATTTTAAAAGAACTCTAGGAGAGGGACTTTAAAGAGCAGATGGCGAAATATGCTGGTCCCACTGGCAGGATGAAAACTCTTCCAGGAAGAAGATATATATATATATATATATATATATATATATATATATATATATATATATATATATATATATATATATATATATATATATATATATATATATATATATATATATATATATATAATTTTTGTTCTCCACAGTTAAAAAATCTTGTATCGGTATCGGTATCGGTCATATTTAGCCGAAACCGATACCTGAAGATTCAATACCTATAGCGATATCTAAACTATGTCGATATTTACTGATACCGATACTTCACTATATATATATATATATATATATATATATATATATATATATATATATATATATATATATATATATATATATATATATATATATATATATATATATATATATATATATATATATATATATATATATATATATATATATATATATATATATATATATATATATATATATATATATATATATATATATATATATATATATATATATATATATATATATATATATATATATATATATATATATATATATATATATATATATATATATATATATATATATATATATATATATATATATATATATATATATATATATATATATATATATATATATATATATATATATATATATATATATATATATATATATATATATATATATATATATATATATATATATATATATATATATATATATATATATATATATATATATATATATATATATATATATATATATATATTTATACTTTTAACTTTTCCCACTCTCGTAGGGTGGTGCCTGCCACAATTCCCTCACAAACACATTCATCCTTACCTCTCATTCCCCCCTCACTACCTTCCTAAATCTCACTCTGTCCTCCGCAAGTCAGCTGCACTCTTCCAAACTCAAACTCCCTCTCCACAACATTTTCCTTACCCCATCTATCCATCTCCACTTTGGCCTTCCTCTTCCCTTTACTCCCTCCACTCGGATCTAAGTACCCTGCCAACCAACCCGTCTTCATTCATTCTACACACATCTTCAAACAATCTAAGTACACCCTCCTCCGCTCTATTCACCACGCCCTTCCTCCATCCACACATCTCCCTTATTCTTTAATTTCTAATCCTATCTAACCTTCTCACACCACATATTATTCTGAATCCCTTCATCTCAAACACATTCAAACTTTTTTTCGCCTGAGCATTTATCACTCATGTATCACACTCATACATTACAGACTGTAAACACATACACTCATACATTTTTAAATTTATTTTTTTGGAAATTTTCCCTTTCTTCCATTCTTCCCATAGGCTCTCATCACTTTCATACCCTCTACCACTCTATTTTTTATTTCCTTTCCAGTCCCCATTTTACTTTCCACAAACATTCCCAGATATATATATATATATATATATATATATATATATATATATATATATATATATATATATATATATATATATATATATATATATATATATATATATATATATATATATATATATATGTATAGTGTGCCATCAAGACTCTGCACCCGGCTTGTCATGATGCACGGCCTATTTTTTTCATTAATTTCTGCAATATTTGCGGTCTGCACTCCAATTTCCACTTTGTTGAACATCACCTCTCTTCTTCTAGACCTCACCTCTTATTCTTGACCAAAACTCAGATGCTTAAGCGTTCTGATAGCAAACCCTATTATGTTTCCTACTACTGACTCTATCTTCAATTTTCAGCCAAAGGCGGTTGTTGTGCATGCGTGCGCAACAATGTCGTTTGTTCTCGTGTCTCAAATTTGTTTGGAATCTTCCAAATTTTCCATCTTATGGCTCAGGCTCTCTTGCCATTCTACGTCTAAATATATTTGTTCTGTTTATTTATATCCTAATGCTACTTACTATCCTAAATTTTTCGACTATTTAAACTCCAAAATAGAGCCCATTCTCTCTTCTTCTCCTTTCTTTGAAATCATCATATTAGGTGATTTCAATGTTCATCCCTGCCAATGGTTTTCTTCTAGTTCTCATGATACAGCTGGCGAATGTACCTTCCATTTCGCTACAAAAACGACGTTGGGCAGTTGGTGCAACTCCTTACTCGTATCTCTAATCATCTTGGAAATGAATCCAACATTCTAGACCTTTTTCTAACTACTAATCCTTCTCTTTTTACTGCTAAACTCTTTCCTCCTCTTGGTTTCTCCGATCACCTTCTTATCCCTGAATCTTCTTCTATCTATTCAAGTCTTTGGAAGGAAAGACCCCCTTCTATTGAAAGGAAACGTTTATGGCATTTCGGTGCCGCAAGCTGGTCGAACTTGCGGTCGTACTCCTTTGATTTCCCGAGGAATTATTATTGCTCCCGAGGGAGGGGTCCCTTGAAGTATGCAGAACGCATTACCGAGGTGATTCTCTCTCTGGCATGGAGGTGTACATTCTATTTTCTTTCCTTTCTACTAAACCTAACAAACCTTGGTTTAACTCTACTTGTTCTCGCACTATCCGCCGCATGTATGTTGCCTTCAGGGATTACCATCGTCTTCGTTCTTTTTTGGTATTTTGCAAAAAATGTCAACTTTAACTTTGCTTCTTCTTCTTCTTTCTCTCCTTTAGTATCTTCCGACGGCACAACTGCTGTTTTACCTTCTTCTAAAGCTGAACTTTTCGCTCAAACTTTTGCCTCTAATTCAACCTTAGATGATTCCGGAACTACACCCCCTCCTTCAATTCCCTCCAACTCATTTATGTGTTAAATTAGAATTTTAGATATCATTTCTGCTCTCTCTGATCTTAATACTAAAGAAGGCGTATGGTCCCGATGGCATTCCTCCTGTGGTTCTCAAAACTTGTGCTTCTAAGCTTGCACCCTGACTTGGTAAACTATTTTGTCTTTGACTCTCTACGTCAACTTTCCTTCTTGCTGGAAATGTGCGCTCATTCAGCCGGTGCCGAAGAAGGAAGACCCCTCTCAACCCTCCAACTACCGTCCCATTTCTTTGACTTTCGTTCTCTCTAAAGTTTTCGAATCTATTCATATCAGAAAGATTTGGAAACATCTCAATTCTTCCAATCTTATCTTTGATCGCCAGTATATCTGGTGATCTTCTTTCCATACTCTGACTCTTAGTCCTCCGCTCTTCGGCATTTCGGTGAATCCTTTGCTGTGGCACTGGACATATCGATAGCCTTCGATAGAGTCTGGCACAAAGCTTTGATTTCTAAACTTCTCTCTTTCGGAATCTATCCTTCTCTCTGTGATCTTTTCTCTAATTTCCTTTCCGGTCGTTCTATAGCAGCTGTTGTAGACGGCCACCGTTCTTCCTTTAAATCTATTGATAGTGGTGTTTCTCTGGATTCTGTCCTATCCCCAACACTTTATCTGCTTTTCATTAATGACCTTCTCTCAATTACCTCATCTTTTATCCACTCCTATGATGATGACTCCACCGTTCATTACTCCTTCCACTCTTTTCAATTTGAAAGACGTCCTTTCCAAAAGCAGTTGATAGACTCAAAAAGGGAAGCCTTGGAGCAATTAACATCTGATCTTTCACGTATTTCAAATTGGGGAAGAGAAAACATGGTTGTTTTCAATGCCTCAAAACTCAGTTCCTCCATCTCTCCACTCGACACAATCTTCCTCATGACTAGGATATCTTTTTTGAAAACACACAACTCAAAAATTCATCTGTTCTTAATATTCTCGGTGTATCCTTTTCTCGTGATCTTTCTTGGAAAGATCACATTATTTTCTTTCTAAACAAGCTTCTAAGAGGTTGAGTGTTCTGAGGCGCCTTCAGAATTATATCACTCCACCCCAGTTGCTTGCTCTCTATGGGAATGTTGTTCGCCCCTGTATGGAGTATGCTTCACACATCTGATGTGGTTCCACTCATTCAGCTCTTCTTGAGAAGGTGAAGACGAGGGTTTTTCGTCTCATTAACTCTCCTGCTCTTACTACTTCTCTCCAATCTCTTTCTGCCATTCGAATTGTTGTGTCACTCTCTCTTTGCTATCACTATTACAATGGATACTGCTCTTCTAAATTCTTTCGTCTCATAATTCCTCCATTGAGATGAGCTCGTACGACATGCCTTTATGCACAGTCTTTTCCTTTCTCTGTCCAACTCTCAGACCCCAGACTTAACCGCTATGTTACATATACTCTACATTTACTCTTACATATACTCTACTGGTAAAGATTTTAACACATTCCCTTTATCTGTTTTCCCAACTTCCTTTGACTTGCATACTTTCAAACAGCGTGAATTTGGACATGTCGGCCTCCTTCTACCAAGATAGGATTTTCCCAACTCCAGTGGAATTTGGTAGGCCTCCGGCCTTTGCCCACCGGAATATATATATATATATATATATATATATATATATATATATATATATATATATATATATATATATATATATATATATATATATATATATATATATATATATATATATATATATATATATATATATATATATATATATATATATATATATATATATATATATATATATATATATATATATATATATATATATATATATATATATATATATATATATATATATATATATATATATATATATATATATATATATATATATATATATATATATATATATATATATATATATATATATATATATATATATATATATATATATATATATATATATATATATATATATATATATATATATATATATATATATATATATATATATATATATATATATATATATATATATATATATATATATATATATATATATATATATATATATATATATATATATATATATATATATATATATATATATATATATATATATATATATATATATATATATATATATATATATATATATATATATATATATATATATATATATATATATATATATATATATATATATATATATATATATATATATATATATATATATATATATATATATATATATATATATATATATATATATATATATATATATATATATATATATATATATATATATATATATATATATATATATATATTAGTGATGGATCGGATGTCATATTTTCCAATTTGCGGATGCGGATGCGGATGCGGATGTTGAATTTTGGAGAAGTGCGGATGCGGATGCGGATGCGGATGTTGAATTTTCGAAAGTGCGGATGCGGATGCGGATGCGGATGCGGATGTTGAATTTTCGAAAGTGCGGATGCGGATGCGGATGCGGATTTTGAATTTTCGAAAGTGCGTTAAATGCGGATGCGGATGCGGATGTTAATTTTCATGAGGATGCGGATGCGGATGCGGATGTTAATTTTGATGAGGATGCGGATGCGGATGCGGATGCGGATGTTAATTATATATATATATATATATATATATATATATATATATATATATATATATATATATATATATATATATATATATATATATATATATATATATATATATATATATATATATATATATATATATATATATATATATATATATATATATACTATTACCTTTCCCACTTTCGTGAGGTGGTGCCCGCCACAATTCCCTTACAAACATAACTATTCTTACCTTTCAACGCTTTCACCACCTCCCTCTATCTCTGTCTCCACAAATCTTCTACCCTCGTCTAAACTCAAATTCCTTCCATCGAAATCACTCTCACTCCATCCATCCATCTCCACTTCGGCCTTCCCCTCCCCCTACCCTTCCTCTATCTACATCGGATCTACGTACCTTGCCAACCATTCTGTTCTCTTTCATTCTTCACATATGTCCAAACCATTTTAGCACATCCTCCTCCTCTCTATCAATTACACCCTTCTTCCATTTACACATCTCCCTTATTCTTTCATTTCTAATCTTATCAATCCTTCTCAATTTATATATCGCTCTCAAATCTTTCATCTCAAAGATCATTGAAACTTTTTCTCGACCGAGCACTTATCGTCTATGTTTCACACACATACAATACAGAAGGTGAACACATACATTCAAACATTCTTATCTTTATTTCTTTCGAAATTTTTCCTTTCTTCCATACTTTTCTTAGGCCCCCCCAATACTTTCATTCCTTCTACCACTCTGTTCTTTATTCCTTTTTCCGTCCCACCCTTAACTTCCACCAAACATTACTAGATATTTGAATTCATTCACCTCCTCAAGTTTCCATTCTCACACTTCTACAAACCAATTCCTCCCTCCACATTTCCTCATCCCCACCTCAAATACTCATAGCTTTATTCTTCGGTGGATTGAATTTCAATCTGTGTTTGCACACTTCCCTTCAAACTCTCTCACAAGTATTCTCATCTTTTCTCCAGATTCTGCCACCAACACATGCAGCATCATCTGCAAAAAGTAAAACATTCACTTCACATTCACCCTCCATATTTCTCAACGTAATACTCTTCCCTTCTCTCTCCATTTTTCTAAGGTAAACCATTCATCAATAGATTAAATAACATGGAGATATTACACACCCCCTGTCTCAATCCCACTCCTATGCTAAACCAATCCGATAGTTCTCTCTTCACCCTCACTCTTGATCTACAATTCGCATATATATATATATATATATATATATATATATATATATATATATATATATATATATATATATATAATATATATATATATATATATATATATATATATATATATATATGTGATGGATCGGATGTCATATTTTCTAATTTGCGGATGTCGGAATTTTTGGAAAGTGCCGGATGCGGATGCGGATGTTGAATTTTTAAAAGTGCGGATGCGGATGCGGATGCGGATGCGGATGTTGAATTTTCGAAAATGCGGATGTTGATGTTGAATTTTCGAAAATGCGGATGCGGATGCGGATGCGGATACCATCACTAATATATATATATATATATATATATATATATATATATATATATATATATATATATATATATATATATATATATATATATATATATATATATATATATATATATTAGTGATGGCATCCGTATCCGCATCCGCGGAGCATCCTCATCAAAAATAACATCCGCATCTGCACTTTCGAAAATTCAACATCCGCCACCGCATCCGCATCCGCACTTCTCCAAAATTCGACATCCGCATCCGCAAATTAGAAAATATTACATCCGATCCTTCACTAATATATATATATATATATATATATATATATATATATATATATATATATATATATATATATATATATATATATATATATATATATATATATATATATATATATATATATATATAATCTTCATCCCCAGGAAGGACTATCGTCCTGTCAGTGGGGTCTTTCGAGGAACATCCTAGGGTTTCACGGGCCCAAGGTGGATACCGCTGGCTGAGCCAGGCCTATCGCGGATGCCGGAGATTATTCCCATCAGTGGCAAGGGCACTCCACTGATGTACTCGTTTAACGACTGAGTCATTCGGAGCTAAGCGCAAGGAGAAACCGCTCACATTTCCCGCTCCGGCCAGGCCTCGAACCCTGGACCTCTCGTTTGCTATAACGAGTGCTCGATCGACTGAGCTACGGAGCCATATTATATATATATATATATATATATATATATATATATATATATATATATATATATATATATATATATATATATATATATATATATATATATATATATATATATATATATATATATATATATATATATATATATAGTGCCCGTTTTTATAAAATAGTTAACAAAAAAAAATTTTAAAAAACGTTTTCTATAAAATGTAAAATGTGCTTATTTTGTTATATTATATTACATTCACAAATAAAAATGTCTGTGATAAAAATTTCTTTTATAATGTATTTTTATGTATAATATATAAATATATTGTTAAATAATATTTTCTAATTTAAATAAATAAATTTTTTATAATATTTCAATGTAAATTTGTAAAACTTTAATAATAATTACTTTATTAACCATTTTTGTTAAAATTAGGGAAAATAAAATCAATCCAAATAAAAATAAAGTGAAGAACAGAGATAATTTAGTCAGAAGGAAGAAGCAGAAACAGCAGCAGCACCAGCACCAAGAAGATGAAATCCCAATAAAAGAACTCGCCCACAGAAGAGCCACCTCCAAGAACTGTGTATAGATAGTTTGACAGTTTTTATGTCCTCGACTATCTAACACAGCAAATGGCCAGTATTTTAGTCACAAGTTGGGCCTACCAGCCCAACTCCCTTAAACATCGGGACTTTATGAGTGTCTCATTAAAGTGTTAACCCTAGGAGTACTGGACAACAAGGACTACGCTGCCCGTCATCATGGCTTCTCACTACCAACAGCTACCTCAAGAACAACAGTCATCTCTGCTGCAAGAATGAAATGGAGCCGCCCACCTTCTCTGTAAACTCCATTCAAACGTGGATTCTTGTCCTTACAATAATAACAAATACCACAAGGACCACGCACTCCTCAAAAAGCCTAACTTCATTTACCAAATTCTTATGGCTCAAATAAATTCATCTCAACTTAACAAATAACGGACAGCAGTTAGACGTCTTTTGGAGCAATTCTACACCGGATGCTTTACGGTCAATTTGTCCCTTTGGATTTCTGCTGCAAAGAAGTTACAATAAATAACCTACAAAAAAAAAACAAACAACTTACAAAGAACAACCTACAAAAAATGTACATATAACAACTACCTTCGAAAGTGACTCTTCCTACTACTCAAACCGCTCCTTTCTGCAAACAAAGAGTAATCGTCCTCCAATACGTCACATCAACAAAAGGAAGAAAACATCGTAGCAGATACTTTTGTCCCGCATTTTTCGGTATCAGTAGAAGCTTTCGATGTACCTGATGCTCCTACCTCTGATGCACCTGATGTTCCTACTACGACGACAGCTCTACATCCAGTGGTTCCTATTCTCAAGAGTACACTTTCAAGAAGACATTCACTCCGTGTCTCGGTGGGGAACTGATATATAGTGCCCGTTTTTATAAAATAGTTAACAAAAAAATTTTTAAAAAAACGTTTTCTATAAAATGTAAAATGTGATTATTTTTGTTATATTATATTATATTTACAAATAAAAATGTCTGTGCTAAAAATTTCTATTATAATGTATTTTTATGTGTAATATATAAATATATTGTTAAATAATATTTTCTAATCTAAATAAATAAATTTTTTATAATATTTCAATATAAATTTGTAAAACTTTAATAATAATAACTTTGTTAACCATTTTTGTTAAAATTAGGGAAAATAAAATCAATCCAAATAAAAATAAAGGGGAAACCTATCTACTTTTTTTTCACCTTCCCAAATATTGAGATAATTTTCAGAAGGTATAGAATAAGTGGTAAACTTTCCCTTTATCCAAGGAACCGAAGAAGAAACCGCCACTACAGCCGAACTGCCCAAGAAGAAGACGTCCCAAGCAGAAGAAGACGTCCCAAGCAGAAGCCCAAAAGAAGCTGCTCTTACAAGAAGTAGTTCCAACGCTTCTGCTACCAAAAGGAAACCCAGTTTGGTAGCCCATTTGCCCTCGACTGTGGTTTTTCCTTAAAACTAGCCTGCCAAGTAAGGTTACCAACCTTCCTGAGGCTCTAAAGAAGAGGCGGCATACCAAAAACCTCCCATCGGCCTAAAGAAAAGAGGTAACACCCTATACGTCTTCCTACGAGCCGGCATCCCACATGGAGACCCTATAGTCGGTCTTCACCAAGGGTCCCTATATATATATATATATATATATATATATATATATATATATATATATATATATATATATATATATATATATATATATATATATATATTATATATATATATATATATATATATATATTTATATATATATCTTCTAAAGACGTCCTTTCTGCTCCCTCAAAATTTAACACTAGGAAGGTGTACGGTCCTGATGGTATCCTTCCTGTGGTTCTAAAAACTTATGCTTCAGAGTTTGCCCCCTTCCTTGGTAAACTATTTCGTCTATGTCTTTCTACTTCAACCTTCCCTTCTTACTGGAAAGGTGCGCTCATTCAGCCTGTGCCGAATTTTTTTAACCTCCGTTATTTCCAAAGATTTTGAATCTATCCTTAACAAGAATATTTGGAAACATCTCAATTCGCCAGTATGGCTTTTGTAAGAAACTCTCTACTGGTGATTTTCTTTCCCTTTTTTCTGACTCTTGTTTCTCCGCTCTTCGTCATTTCGGTGAATTTATTGCTATCGCGCTGAACTTAGCGAAAGCTTTCGGTAGAGTCTGTGGCAAAGCTTTGATTTCAAAACTTTCTAATCCCCAACCTTTTTTTTTTATTTTTTTTATTTTTTTTATTTTTTTTTTTTTTTCTTTTCATTAATAACCTTCTCTCTCTTACTTCATTTCCTATCCACTCCTATGCCGATGATTCCCCTTTTTATTTTATTAATCTTTTTAATTTGAAAGTCAGCTTAGCTTTCCCAACAGCAGTTAATAGAAGCAGTGAGGTAGCCTTGCGGCAACTGACCCCTGATCTATCTCGCATTTCAAATTGGGGCAGAGAAAATATTTTTGTTTCCAATGCCACCAAAATTCAATTCCTCCATCTCTCTGCTCGACACAATCTTCCACACAACTATATATCTTCTTCAAAATCACACAACTCAATCATTCATCTGTCCTTAATATTCTTGGTGTTTCTTTTACTGTGATCTTTCTTGGAAAGATTACATTATTCCTCTTCCTATACAAGCTTCTAAGAGATTAGGTGTTTTGAGTAGCCTTCAGAATTTCTTCACACCACCCCAGTTGCTTGCTTTTTATATGAGTGTTGTTTACCCATGTATGGGAAACACATCACACATCTGTGGTGGTTCCACACATAGAACTCTTCTCGAAAAGGTGGAGTCTTGGGCTTTTCATATTATAAAGACTGAAGGCGGAAATACAGTATGAAATGTTCACATTGTATTAAATAAGGATGTGGAAACGCTTGGTATTAACCTTTCTAATTAGATTAAGGTTCTTCAAGAAAGAAGCTAACTCAACTTTACATATATATATATATATATATATATATATATATATATATATATATATATATATATATATATATATATATATATATATATATATATATATATATATATATATATATATATATATATATATATATATAAGTGAATTGTAGATCAAGAGGGAGTGTGAAGAGGAAACTATCGGATTATTTTAGCATAGGAGTGGGATTGAGACAGGGGTGTGTAATGTCGCCATGTTATTTAATCTATTGATGGATGTTGTAGTTAGAAAAATAGAGAGAGAAGGGAAGGGTATTAGGTTGAGAAATATGGAGGGTGAATGGGAAGTGAATGTTTTACTTTTTGCAGATGATGCGGTGTTGGTGGCAGAATCTGGAGAAAAGTTAAGAATACTTGTGAGAGAATTTGAAGGGAAATGTGCAAACACGAGATTGAAAGTAAATCCAGCGAAGAATAAAGTTATGAGGATTGGAGATGGGGATGAGGAGATGTGGAGGGAGGAATTGGGGGTGTAGAAGTGGGATGATGGAAACTTGAGGAGGTGGATGAATTCAAATATCTAGCAATGTTGGGTGGAAGGTAAGGGTGGGACAGAAAAAGAGATAAAGAATAGAGTGGTAGAGGGAATGAATGTGTTGGGGGGCCTAAGAGAAGTATGGAAGAAAGGAAAAATTTTGAAAGAAATAAAGATAAGAATGTTTGAATGTATGTGTTTACCTTCTGTATTGTATGGGTGTGAAACATAGATGATAAGTGTTCGGGCGAGAAAAAGTTTCAATGTCTTTGAGATGAAAGGTTTGAGAGCGATATATAAATTGAGAAGATTGATAGGAAAAGAAATGAAAGAATAAGGGAGATGTATAAATGGAAGAAGGTTGTAATTGATAGGGAGGAGGAGGGTGTGCTAAAATGGTTTGGACATATGTGTAAAATGAATGAGGACAGAATGGTGGGCAAGGTACTTAGATCCGATGTGGATAGGGGTAGGGGGTAGGGAAGGCCGAAGTGGAGATGGATGGATGGAGTGAGAGAGATTTTGATGGAAGTAATTTGAGGTTAGAAGAGAGTAAAAATTTGTGGAGACAGAGAGAGATGGAGGGCGGTGGTGAAAGGGGTTGAAAGGTAAGAATAGGTATGTTTGTAAGGGAATTGTGGCGGGCACCACCCCACGAAAGTGGGATATGTGATAATGAATATATATATATATATATATATATATATATATATATATATATATATATATATATATATATATATATATATATATATATATATATATATATATATATATATATATATATATATATATATATATATATATATATATATATATATATATATATATATATATATATTATATATAGTGATGGCATACGCATTCGCATCCTCATCAAAATTAACATCAGCATCCGCATCCGAACTTTCGAAAACTCAACATCCACCTCCGCATCCGCACTTCAAAAAAATTCGACATTCGCATCCGCATCCGCATCCGCAAATTAGAAAATATGACATCCGATTCATCACTAATATATATATATATATATATATATATATATATATATATATATATATATATATATATATATATATATATATATATATATATATATATATATATATATATATATATATATATATATATATATATATATATATATATATATATATATATATATATATATATATATATATATATATATATATATATATATATATATATATATATATATATATATATATATCTTCCATTTCATCTTCTCCTTGGAAAGGTTTTTCACCCAGTCAGTGGGACCAGCATATTTCCTCTTAAAAGTCCCTCTCCTGAGTCATCGAAAAGATTGTTTTTCGTCTCGTTGGTTTCGGTGATAGTCTTTGAGTTTTATTTAAACTCCCAGGTAGGAATTCACCCTTTTAGTATAACTTGCACCTTCTCCATCTAACCTCTCAACATTTTTGTCAGAGCTTTTCAGAAAATTATGCTTCTCGGAGCTGCGTTTCCCATGCTTGTCCTGGAGTTGTTACAAGCAGTAAGCAATAATTATAGGGCAGAATTGCTAGTCCTGTCGCCCTTGCTTCTGATTCTCCTCGCATGATCCAACCCTGTCGCCTATTCCAAACTCTTCTCTTCTCTTCTCTTCTCAATGTTCCATCTAATGCTTTTATCTTTTCTCTTCCCATTTTTTAAATACATCCACTCCCGACGACAGTATATATATATATATATATATATATATATATATATATATATATATATATATATATATATATATATATATATATATATATATATATATATATATATATATATATATATATATATATATATATATATATATATATATATATATATATATATATATATATATATATATATATATATATATATATATATATATATATATATATATATATATATATATATATATATATGTGTGTGTGTGTGGCGATTTCCACTGCCGAAATTGGCTTATCAGCTTTTCATTTGCAATTGTAAATCTAACTCTACCATTAGGCCGATCTCACGCTCTTTCGTGAGGCCATTTCATGCAATGTTGCAAGGCCAGGACTTCTTCCTGACCCCTTTTTCGAGGCTCAACCTCTCACCCCTTAGGGATGGTGGTGTAGTGACAGCACTCTATTCTAAGGTTCAACCTCATCCGGAGTTATATACACTCTCTCCTTCCCCCCTCCTTCTATCTCTCCCTCCCTCCTTAGAAGTTGGTGATATTGCCACAGGACAACACTATTCAACCTTTTTCCTGGCCCCGTTTTGAGGGTTCAGTCACATCTTGCAGAGGTATACTCAACCCCTTCCCACTTTTCTCTCCCCCATGAGGGTGGTGACGTAGCCCAGTAACCCATTTTCTCAATCTCTTTCACGACCTAATTTTGAACATATACCGCTATTCACTCTTTTTCCATTACAATATTTTGGTGGCGTAGACTCCAAGTTGTTGGATTCTTTGATGGGTAGTACCCCCACCCCTTCCAAACTGATTCTTAGCAGTAGATCTTGAATTGCAAATCAAAGGTCGACATGTCAATTTGGTTTCGTCAAGCGCTATTTTAAGTTGTTTTGATGCTCACCACTGCCAATGGCTTCTTCAAGTTCTCCTGATACAACTCGTTAACTCGCCTACTATTTTTATTTTTTTCAGAACAAGCTTTTTTCATTCAGAATTACAGTCTTGGTAATGAACTCAGCTTACTTGCTCTTTTCTTAACATCATATCTTTCTCTTTACGCAGTTAAAACTCTTTCCGTCATTCCCAGATTGTTCCTTATATCAAATTTTCATTTTGTAGAAGTATTTACTTAAATTTAAATCGAGGTTTGTCATATTTATCACTCTTTCCATCAAGAAATAAGTTAGTCTTTACTTTCGATTTAAAAATTGGGCCCATCTTTAATTATGACAAAAGAAACCTTTGTACTTTTCGTTTTTCTTCCATTTTCAAATATATCTGTGATCATTGCAGTCGAGCCTAATTTGACAACTCGCCAACTTCAACAAGTAGCTCTACGACTTTCCAGAAACCCATTCAAACCTCTAAGGTTTCTTTAGTATCAGAGAGCATCACAACACACAAAATAGCCAAGTTAATTCTTCTCATTTTAAAATATTAGTTCAGTAACTAAATGTCATCATTCACTGATATTACAGTTCCATTTTAAAAACACAGTTAATCTTTCGCTAAATAAGTATATATATAGCAGACTGCTTGGAAATTTATATTTCTTAGATATATTTTTAATTCATCAATACCTATTGCTATTATTATTATATATTTCGGTTCTAAATTATTTTCATTACTACTACTACTGCAATTTATAATTATCATACATTTATTGTTTATTATTATTATTATTATTATTATTATTATTATTATTAAAATTATTATTATTATTATTTATTAATATTAAATTACTATTATTATTTATTAAAATTATTATTATTATTATTATTATTATTATTATTATTATTATTATTACTACTATTTTTATTATTATTATTATTTATTTTTTATTATTATTATTATTATTATTATTATTATTATTATTATTATTATTATTATCATTATCATTTGTTGCAAAGCTTCCCATTAAAAACACATATTTATAATTACGGAAAGCTGTGTAACAATTTCTTACACAATTTATAACTGATAACGCAGTCAACCGCAAACGAAGCTACTTGTTATAAGAAACCAGATAAATTGCGATTGGGAAATAAATGTAATTTTTTATTAATATATTTTGGCGAAAATTCAATGTCAGATGTGATCCTGCCGGATGCGAAAATATAAATTTCATTATTATTACTGTAATGTACTTACAGTAGTTTAAATAGTGTATAACCTTTGCCATCTGAAAAGAAACAACAAGGAATATACTTACAAGATTTCAGTACGTTCAGAAACACGCACTCGTAAATACGCACAGAAAAGTTCCCACATATATCCGAGTGTGAATATATAAATGAAAATTATACGCAAATAAATTTAAATTGTCCGTTAAAAGTACTTGTGAAAACAAATCATAGTGCAAACAAATTACTAATAATAGTAACCAGAAGTAAAAAAAATAAAAGGTATTATCAGTCTACTACAAGGGAAATTTGACAACCTTTAAAAAATGATTCAATCAACTGAGAGCCAAGATTGCTAAACTATATATGGTTGAGAAGAAATTTATTAATCAGCAACTTTATAATGTCAGATAAATTAAAACAAATTAATTAATTCCATTTTTCTTAAATTAATAATTTAAAAAAAAAATAAACCATCAAAAAGGGTAAATTGAATAGTAAGAAGAAAATAAACGTAAAATTATTAGAAACATTGTTTTTGGTGCTTCAAAATATCACCGCTTAATGAGAAATAATATCCATATCTTGGCAATTCAAAAAGGGTTCGAATAAAATAAATCTTGTTGCAAACATGATTTCAGATTATTTTAAGTGAGAATTATATAATTATAAATAATTGACAACCAATTAAATTATAGAAGGATTAGTATAACAAGTTGTTCTATGTTATATAGAGAATCAACTGTACAAATTTCGGAACATTATGAAGCCTACTTATGAAGAAATTAAAACATTTAATTTAAGACATGCACAAAGATTATTTTTTAATTATTAATTAATAATTGACTGATCGGGTTTTGAAACTTCGAAATCTATAGAAACATGAATCAGGATTATTGGAAAACTCTAAGGTTGAATAATTTGCCCTCAAAGACATATGTAGATCTAAGCAACCAAGGTTTATATATATATATATATATATATATATATATATATATATATATATATATATATATATATATATATATATATATATATATATATATATATATATATATATATATATATATATATATATATATATATATATATATATATATATATATATATATATATATATATATATATATATATATATATATATATATATATATATATATATATATATATATATATATATATATATATATATATATATATATACTGAAAGGGCACGATGCCATATGAAACTGAGTGCAAAACCTGAAGAAAATGTATGCGTAATAAATTATTACCATTTAATTGAAAAAAATAATGTACGATATAAACCAACTCTATGAAAAAATATGATGAGTTTTATATTAAAATATATGTAAATATTGAAATAATAATTATTATATAAACAATTATGAATAAAATATAAATTTAAGAAAATTGAAGGGTGTTAACGGCCACAAAAAATTAGTGAAATCCTTCGTAAGGACGGAAACCAGTGGCTGGTTCAAAATTTTCTGCAAATTTTGTGACATTATTATTATTATGATAACCCATTTTCATATTATTATTATTATTAATACTATTTTTATTACATAGAAGTAGTTGTAGGATACCTCCACCTTTGCGTCGTACTCGTAGCACAAGGGGTGCATTGTCTGCGCATCAATTTTGCGTGGATATAGGCAACTCCAGGCTTGTCCGCTGTTTTGCCTCCTTCTTTCCTGCCACATCTGTTCTGTGGAATTCTCTCCCATTTTCGGTGTTTCCTGCCGAATTTAATCTCAATTTCTTTAAAGCCCGCGTCTGCGCTCACCTAAGAAATTTGCGTTAAGATGGTCCTACAGGGGTCGGCTTTATTTTTAATTATTATTATTTTTTTTTTCTTCTTTATATTCTTCTACTTTATTTTTATTTTTCTGACACCCCCTCCTTGAATAGGGCTTTGCCCGTGAGTGGTGGTAATGTGTAAAAAAAATAAAAAATAGTAGTAGTAATACTGCAGTTGTAATTTTTATTACAAATTTTATTATTGTTGTTTGTCAGCATTATTTTCAATTTTGATTATATTATTTTATGTTCTTTTTAATTATCATTACTTCTACTTCAAATATGGTTGTCAATATTATTACCATTAGTATTAATATTACTTTTACTTTCCCTTTTAGAATTATCGTTATCAAATAAAAAAGTTATTATTAATGTTATCATTATTACTACTTAAAATATTTTTAATGTATTAATTAGCCTTCTGTTCTATAAGATTTCTATATATGTATTGAAATTTTCGTTATTTTCTAAATATTAATCTAAAATTTAAAATTATGTGAAATTTTAAAATTATGTAATATCTTAATTATGAAACTTATTTAAATTATAATTTCCTTTCGGAATAAAAGATCTTGAGCTGAATTTGAATTATTATTATTATTATTATTATTATTATTATTATTATTATTATTATTATTATTATTATTATTATTATTATTATTATTATTATTAGTGTTCTTTTAATGTTACAATTTTTAATAATTCTTCTATTAATTTTTTTCATTTTAATATCATTGATTATCTATATCTAATTAATATTATTCTAAAAGGTTTTTTTTAAGCCTATACTTTAACATGGGTTTGTAAGCCAATTGGCCGGACCAATATTAAGTAGCTTCACCAAATTTGTATATATATATATATATATATATATATATATATATATATATATATATATATATATATATATATATATATATATATATATATATATATATATATATATATATATATATATATATATATATATATATATATTAAATAAAAGTAAATGAATTATATATTTTCAATTTAAATATTTTAATAATAATTTTATTAAATTTCTTTAAATAAATAATAATAATAATAATAATAATAATAATAATAATAATAATAATAATAATAATAATAATAATAATAATAATAATAATAATAATAATAATAATAATAATAATAATAAAATATAAAATATTTATAAAAAAAAGTTATATATATATATATATATATATATATATATATATATATATATATATATATATATATATATATATATATATATATATATATATATATATATATATATATATATATATATATATATATATATATATATATAAAATTTAATATTCTGTCAGCAAGAACATAAGCGTATCCCTTTGGGATACGCATATGAGCTTGTTATTATTATTATTATTATTATTATTATTATTATTATTATTATTATTATTATTATTATTATTATTATTATTATTATTATTATTATTATTAAATAATAATAATAATAAAGGTGAGCAGTGTATCAATTTTTAATATCCGTGAATGGCGATAAGGATTGAGAAAAGTTTAAGGTATCAAAAGTTTAGCCACTGATAACTTAGACTTCAAATAACTAAAATTGTTTAAGTAAAAAATACATCATACATATATCGACTGTGAATATTGTCATGATGAGGTAGTCTATTTAGAGGATTTCAATATACACAAGAATAAGTGGTTGTGTTTCTTTTATACTGATCCAGGAGGGTAGTAGGTAGAACCATTCAGCATTCTCAAAGATCATGGACAACTGACAAGGGAACCAACATATATTCCTGATTGTCCCAACCAATTCTGGAGCACCTTTCATCTACTCTTCACCACTTGTTCTTCTTCCCATAATTATGCCATATTCGATCCTCTCTGTAAATTTAACCAGAACTTTATGTCTTAATATTTTCTTATTTCTCTCCAAAGCCCCATCCAGCTCTAAGCACATTTTCTGGTACCCTATTCGGATAATTGGAGGTTTATGCACCATTTCTACTTTGACTGTATTAGTAGTGTTTCATTTACTCTGAAGACTCTTTGGCTTCTACTGGTAAGAAAGTTGATGAGTTGAAAGGGTAATTCCTTGTTCGCATGAGGGTTTCTTTTCACAGAATCCATGGTTTGGTCTTAATTGTTATCGTACGATTCAAACTAGAAGCAGTGAGTATCGTGAGTGGAAAAATTCTAGTTCTACTACAATTCTCGCTTATTTTCATGCAAGTCGAAATAGTTGCATCGATTTTATTCAACTAGCAAAGCAAGCATTCACTTGACGAAAGTGTGCTGTTCTTCTTGTTTCTTTTGATGACAAATCTTTCTGGTTTCTTGCCAAAATATCTCTAAAAACTTCTGTAAATCTTCCATCATACTTTTTATTTAATTGATAATTCCCCAACTGAAAAGTTTCCTGTTTACCTGGACGACTCCAGAAATCCTTATCCTATTTTTTTTCTCTATTGACGAATGCCTTACCTGTGATTACAATTGCTGGGATGAATGAGAATCTAAAGCCTAAGAACCATTAGTTACCTTTGGATGTAGTTTTATCCAAAACCACCATAGTGCGTAAACTTTCATTATTTTATTTATTAGATTTTGAAGAGCTTTGCTTGGATGTTTTGTGGAAAGGTATACCCGGAAGATCATTTTTGCTCTTGTTAGCCATCTGGCCTGATGAAGGGTACTTGGAAATTTCTTGGCTAATGATGGCGATATATTCCCTGATTTTATACTAATACACATTTCATACAAATAGTTTTGGTCAGTGCTAATTTGCTTAACGATATATTCGGAGATTTTTTCAAAGTTGCTGTTCATAAGTTCAAAATCAACTATCTCCAGATTATTTACATCTTTATCAATTTTATTTTTAATGGTATCCTTAAAGGTTTGTCGTCCTGATGTTTGACCATCAATTGCTTGGAATATATCTGAATGGAAGTTCATTTGCATGTAAGAAGAAAATTAACCACTGTTTCGGTATTTCCAAATATATTTCAATCAGTCTCAAAACTCCACCAACTCTTCCAGTGTTAACTGGAGTCCCATTGCAATGAAAAGCTTTAATGGAAATGTTGCTATTAGAATCAATTAAGAAAGTTTTTATTTTCATCGGTCCTTGGCAGAATCTGGTGTAACATGGGTCATGTAAATATCATAATAGCATAATGTTCTTCCAATTCAGTTCCATCTTTTCTTTTAGTTTGATTTGTGTATTTTCTAATTTCATTCTGATGGTATTCTTTTTCCCAACACTTTTCCTCTTTTTCAACTTTTTTCCAATCCAACACATTTTTCATTCAATTTCCTCATATCCTTTAATGCTGCATTGACTATAGCAGCAGTGGTCCTATAGCTTACAAGAAACCTGTCAGCTATTATCGCTAAATGTTTATGCAGAAATTTATTTTGAAAATTTTCCCAAAGTTCAAATTCTGGAAGAAATTTTTCATCGTTTACGTTTTCCTCTATTTCTAATGTCTCTTCTTTCATAACACAAAAGTTTAATCCAGTGATGGTCGAAGGGCCACAAATTTCTACGGCTCGGGTACTGCTACTGCTGCTGCTACAACCCCTACGCCTGCCGAGACTTACAACAGATTCAACATTTAGATAAGCATTCACATCTAAAGTTATGAACTTTTGTTCACAAGACTTCGTCCTTTAAATCTTAAGCAGGATAGTTTGCACAATGTCTTCTCTGCATCCATCTTATTTAAGGTAGACAAGGCGTTTAGAAACATCCTTGGAAGTACTTTTTGGTGCTTCTAGTTATCGTAAGCCTATTAGCTTGCTTGGTAGTAATTTCTTTAACTTATAACTCTTTCTCTTAAAATTGACGGCTTTAAGTCCAGCACACATAGAGCATATTACATTTGTTCTAATTTCAAATTTTTCCATGAAGAAATATCTTTTCTCCGCATGCTTTCTAGTTTTAATCTTTTCCCTTCTAATATTTTTAATAAACAGGTGTCTTCATTCCTCAGTAATTTCTACCATCCCAAATATACTTCCTTTGATGTTCCTAGACTTTCTTACATTGGACCTCTTTCAAGTGATCTTCATTTCCAAATTAGGAATATCTTACACAAACAATTTTCTCAGTGTAACTTTCATATATCCTTTATAAACAACAACTCAATCTGTAGCTATTTTAAGATTAAAGAAAGTATTCCCGTGTACTTGAAATCTTGCATCGTATATAAAAACAAATGTGCCGACAATAATGTCTATATGTGGGTCACCAGCCTACAACTGAAAATGCTGACCTTCAAACACATGGGCATTTCCCTTCGTACTAATCTTCCTATTTCCTATCCGCTGAATTCAGCTATCAGAGATGACTCCAATCTCACTAAACCTTCTATATTTCTCCAGAACTTTTCTATACTCAAATATGCTTCAACTGACGAAAAACTTAAAAGTTTGAAATCCTTATATATATAAAAAAAATTAATGCCACACTTAATTCTTTCCTGAAAATTATAATTGTTTGATCTGTCTTTCATTCTTTCTTCTTTCATTTCTCTTCTCTCCTTTTATGGTTCTTTCAAATTGACTTTATTTTAAGTTTCACATATTTACATTATTTTAATATTTTTAAACTATTAATTAGAAAAATATAATAAATTTATTTAGGTAAATGTATTTTGCAAATTTTTTTTATTTTATTATTATTTTATATATATATATATATATATATATATATATATATATATATATATATATATATATATATATATATATATATATATATATATATATATATATATATATATATATATATATATATATATATATATATATATATATATATACAGTAAATTTTTAAGGTCATGAAAAATCATAAAAGTAGTAGTAAAATTAGTGTAAAACTAAATTCGTGAATTTTAAAAAATAAAAATAAAAAGTTTTTGCAAACTTTCTTTTTTTTTCTTGTACTGATCAAATATTTCCTCCCTGTCTTACGTAATTAAAAAATTATAAATTTTTGGTAATATGATAGAGGGCGTCTTCAAAATCCAAGTCGAGAAATTTGGCTTGACATTTCTCTGAATAAAGGAAACGAAAATAATACTGTGAATGAATAAACAATCTAATAAATAATTAATTAATACATTCACAGTGCAAGAATTTTTCCCTTAACATATCAAAAGTTACCTTAAAGGGAACATGAAATAATTTGTATCCCCGAAGCAAAAAATAATAATAATAATAATAATAATAATAATAATAATAATAATAATAATAATAATAATAATAATAATAATAATAATAATAATAAAAATAATAATAATAATAATAATAATAATAATAATAATGATATATTATAGATGTTCTTCAAATCATGCTGGAATCATGGATTCGTGTCTTTCAAACCAGAGGAGGTGTTAAAATAAACTAATTTAAAACCTAAGAGTACTTAAACTTGGAGCAAGCTATTTTATATTCATTATACTATAACGAGATTTACAAACACATTTTAAAAGTTAGTTCAGTTGCGTATTATTATCAAGAATGGCTCAGTTAGGATAAATGAAAAATAAGTGACTAAAATTAATAATAATAGTAATAATAATAATAATAATAATAATAATAATAATAATAATAATAATAATAATAATAATAATGATAATAATAATAATAATAATAACGATAGTAATAATAAAATAATGATTATGATAATAATAATAATACAAATAATGCTAATAATCAAAATAATAATAATAAAAGTATATATAATAATAATAATAATAATAATAATAATAATAATAATAAATAATAATAATAATAATAATAATAATAATAATAATAATAATAATAATAATAATAATAATAATAATAATAATAATAATAATAATAATAACAATAATATTTACTCTTTAATTTTTAGTCTTATTTATTTTTAAGTTACAAAATAAATAATTACAAAAATCATTACAAATTCATGTATTACTAAAAACTGAAATAAGCTTCTGGGGTGAAGATTTTGTCCATTGAGTCCATTCAATTTATAAATCAAAAGAAATATTTATTAATAAAATTAATAATAATAATAATAATAATAATAATAATAATAATAATAATAATAATAATAATAATAATAATAATAATAATAATAATAATAATAATAATAATAATAATAATAATAATAATAATAATAATAATGTCAGTAATAATAATAATAATAATTGTAATGTCAATAATAATAATTAAAATTATAATAATAATAATAATAATAATAATAATAATAATAATAATAATAATAATAATAATAATAATAATAATAATAATAATAATAATTAATAATAATAATAATAATAATAATAATAATAATAATAATAATAATAATAATAATAATAATAATAGAAATAGTAAAAATAATATTACCAATGATAGTAATAATGACGATGGCAATATTAGTTATAACATTAATAGTAATAATAGTAAAGATAATAATAAAAAATAGTTATAATAGTAACAAAAATAATAACAGCAAAGACAGTGTCACCACTTCTA
>SEYY01019564.1:0-30000 GCA_009176605.1 Armadillidium nasatum
GAAAATTTTACTGTGACATTTTCGCCACTTGTCCCAACGACTCGTTAGGACAATTTTTACAGTGTATGATTGATAGGGTAACTCGTAAAATCATGTTTTATTTTGAGTTGTTTTACTTTTGAAACAAGAATGTGAATTGTAAAACAACAACAACAACAACAACTACTACTACTACTACTACTACTACTACTACTACTACTACTACAAAATCTACATTTAAAATATAATTTAAGAAATGAAAATAAAATAATTCAACAATAACTAAAATTAACGTACTTACAGATAAACATCCCCACTAGATTGGAAATAGCAGCCATAGGAAACCGAATTTTCATTTCGAAATAGTTAAGAAGAATAAAAAGCATTTTTTAAAAATTATTTTTGAACTTCACACTGTTAGCACAAACCATAATAATATTTTCTGTATTTACAAATTCATTTTCAATATAATAACTTTGGCAAATTTTTAATTTAATTCGTAAAAAAGAAAAAGACAAAACTGTACGACGAACAGATCGATTAGTTCACAAAGAGATGAAATTAAATTCGCGCATCTGGAGTATGACGTCATAGAAAACAAGAAGGGGAAACCATAGTATAAATATTTATTCTGTTGCTGGGGAAATTTTCCACAAGATGGCACCCTCGCAAATCAAAATATTTTGCTTATATATATATATATATATATATATATATATATATATATATATATATATATATATATATATATATATATATATATATATATATATATATATATATATATATATATATATATATATATATATATATATATATATATATATATATATATATATATTTCGGGTTCAATTGAGCATTTTTTCTTTTTTTTTAATATATCGAAACTACGAAGTCGAAATGATCTGAAATCAATTTTGTTCGATAAATTGAGGTGAGGAAAACGAAATTTGGGTATGGTAGGATTTTATCGCCGGATTATCTTCAACTTTGTTCACGTGGTCTGTCCTTTTACACACTTTATAAAACCGTATGGAGGTTGGATGAACGAGGTCAAACAGTTATTGAGCGACAGAGGGTTGAGCTGGGATGAAGGTGTGCGGTTGACGGAGGATAGAAGTGAGTGGAAAAGAGTGGCAAGTTTATGAGTATTTATAATAAATGTGGCTTATGATAGACACCACCCCACAATTGTGGAAAGGTTATATATATATATATATATATATATATATATATATATATATAATATATATATATATATATATATATATATATATATATATATATATATATATATATATATTATATATATATATATATATATATATATGTGTGTGTGTGTGTGTGTGTGTGTGTGTGTGTCTTTATATTGTGCAGCGTTTATGAGTGTTATCTATGTTTATACATTTATGTATGTGTGTATGTATGTCAATGCAGTGTATACTTGCTTGTATTTGTACATGTATGTGTTTCTATGCTTGCATGTATGACTGAGTTTGGCATTAAGGACTTTTCGTGTATGTAGCGTCGTACGTCTCTGCGGAAATGGTTTTCCCAATATTTTTATTATTATTTTCTCTTGTCCTTCTCTCGATGGTGTGGTTTATTCGTGTGTTCTTATGTTGTTGGTGTAACATCTTTTAAGGTAAATTACCTTGCGTCATGTTTTGTTATATTGTGTAAAATTTATTATTTATACTTTTCATTTATTGTTATTTTATCTTTATATAGAGTTGATAATGATCCAAGGTTGGATCGAAACGTCGTCGATTGTAAATTAAATTAAATTTTTCATCTTGTGCTAGGCTTTATGTTATATATATATATATATATATATATATATATATATATATATATATATATATATATATATATATATATATATATATATATATATATATATATATATATATATATATATATATATATGTCATATTCGATATTGGGTAATTTATATTGAATTCCAAGAAATATTGTTACGAAATTGAAATTGCCATTACCCTGTAAGAATTAATATCGAAGGTAATGACATATGGTTGTCAGTTTAAAACCTTAACTCTAAAAGCACAGGCAGTTTTTGCTAGTTTCATATGAAGTAACTATGTAGAGTGAGATGATAAACAAAATCGTGTAGCCGTTATTGCGCTATGTAAGTGTGACAAATAAAAAGTACCATTTTGAAGACTCTGCATCCTCTAGGTTTTACCCATATGTTTGTATATCGTGCCATAAAGTTATAAGAGAATTCTGGTGATGAGAATAATCGTCATAGATTCCGGTTTTAGATCGGGAGTCAAGCATTCATTTTTGTGAAAGCAGCAGACCGTTCTGGTAGGCACGGTAAAACTACTAGGTCAGACCTTCTTCCAAAATAAGCCACGGACTTTCAACAGGAATCAATACTGAAACATAAAGTAAGGTTTACTCAAGCTTGGCTCAGGAACAATGTTCCTCATTATCTGCCGGCTAACGACTGGCCATTTGGCAGCCCAGATCTAGATCTTTTGAATTACAAAATTGTGTGCACGTTTAGATCTTATAGTCTGCTCAAGAAGACAACGAAATATTTGTTCTTTAAATCAAGCTCTATAGGGTGCTGTGAACAATTTTCTGAAAGGAGAAGCGAGTGCTGCAATAGCCCGCTCGCCCAACAGACTTATTGCTTGTGCTAAGGCAAAAGACTGTCATTTTAACTGACTTGTATGTTTTGCACAATGATTGTAGATAATATCGTATAAATATTAAACTGAAGTGATTTATTCTTATATGACACCACTATTTGTGTGTAACTGTTTTTCGGAGTACTGGGGATACACAGAGGTGGTGAACTCACCAGTTTATTCTTGTGCAGCATCCTACTCGTATCCCTGATCGACTCTAGGATAAACCGAAAATTAAAGATTTTTATCTTAACTTCTCAGAGCTGATCGTAGCAGCTACCACTACTCAAATATTAAAGCAATTGATATTCCCAGGAAAGATTTTTTTTTTATTACATTCCTCCTTGAACAGGGCAATGCCAATGAGAACGAGATTTTATATATATATTAAAAAAAAAAAAAAATCTTTTATACTTTTTCTTACTGTTACTAATTATTATCCATTTTTTTCCAATCATCCTAAGGTAGGAATCTGTCTTTAGCAAGGCACCATCTTTGGTAATTATGTCAAGCAAGCTGATAGGTCATATTTGTGTAACTGAATTCTAGGACTTTAATTCCCTAATATCGTTTCAGTGGGAGTGGCACCTCGGTGTGAAAAATTCATAACAGGGGTGATGCTTTCTGGCATGGAGGAATATATTTCCATTTCAGGGCAGTGAAATCTGCTATAAGAAAATATATCTCTGTTCTAATGCAGAGTTTTCTTCTGAATTTACTATTCAAATTCCGACCAGATTCCAATTTCGAAAAGGATTTCCATCCACACTCTGATTCCGACATAAATAGAAGAAACATACTCATAATTCAGGGCTTCGATCCCCTCCCCCCACCATCTCTCTATATTGCTAATTACTCATTTCACATTTTAGATAAAGGTAATTTTATTAGTCAGTAGAAAACATTCCTTAAAAATTGCTACCTCTTTCTTCTAACGTACCTCATCTTAACATACCCTCGTTCTTGATTCGTAGAGAAGGCTGATTGACGTATTAATTTTTTAATGTCTAAACTCTATATAACTTATTAATCTTAGTTTAACCACATTTATTCTCTTGATATTAGTCACATAGTAGTCTTAGTTTAACCACATTTGTTCTCTTGATATTAGTCATATAGTAGTCTTCAAATTTCAAACACACGTTACTTATATTCTATCCAGATCTATCTATTTACACTTCTATCAGCTATATTAATAAGAGTTGCTGTTTCTTGATGTGAAAATGTTGCAACATAAAATAAGTTTGTGAACTCTCAAAGCCCTGAATAATATTGAAAAGTAAAGATAATTTGAGTAGTTTTAAGGTTTGATAGTAACATTTTCACTTTGGGAAAATACCTTAAAGTTTGATAGACAAATTTGATACATTTTGATTGACTTAAAGTTTGATAAAAAAAAACAAACCCAAAAACTAGTTTGTTACAATCCCTTTTTATCACACCTAAAACTAAGTATAGAAACTACTTTTGATCGTTACTCCCCAAGTAATAGAGCCATTGACCTTCACCACACAAATCCTTTTAATTAACAAATTTCAAGACAAGAAAAGAGGCCCCCCCCCCTTCCCTCCACCTCTGAGAGGAAAAAATAAAACAAACTACCTAAAAAACTACATCTTTATTTACGAAAAAAGAAAATAATGGTAACCATTAGAAATTTTTTGCCAAAAATTATATATTGCCACTTTTCATTAAAAAAAAAAAAAAAAAAAATTAAAAATTTAAAAACTTTTCCAATTTTTTCCATATACCACAAATATGGTAAACAACATATTTTATTATCATTATTATTATTATTATTATTATTCCAAAAATAGTTATCAATATTTAAAACGACTACAATTACAATTAAACGATAATAATAATAATAAATAATTAATAATAATAATAATAATAATAATAATATTAAAATACATTTGACAAATACAAGGAAGACCTATTAAAAATAATAGTATTAATTATTAATAATTTACAAATAAATATAATATGCATTCCTGTAAAACAGCAAATAATAATAATAATAATAAATAATAATAATAATTATAAAAAAAAAAAAAAAAAAAAAAAAAAAAAAAAAAAAAAAAAAAAAAAAAAAAAAAAAAAAAAAAAAAAAAAAAAAAAAAAAAAAAAAAAAAAAAAAAAAAAAAAAAAAAAAAAAAAAAAAAAAAAAAAAAAAAAATAATAATAATTAATAATAATAAATTTCACAAAAACCAATAGTAACGGCATTATTATTATTATTATTTTGTTAATTAAAATAAATACTCTTGGCTTGGCAGGACTCTTTGAGGGGGGGAGGGGCTAGGGAAAGGGGCGCTCCGGAGCAGTTATTAGACACTATTAATTTGTGCGGGCAAATACTATTGTTTGGGAGCGTGGGGGATTACAGCATATATATATATATATATATATATATATATATATATATATATATATATATATATATATATATATATATATATATATATATATATATATATATATATATATATATATATATATATATATATATATATATATATATATATATATATATATTAGTTCGCGAGCGTCTATAAACTGTCAAAAAATATCACCACGGAAAATGCACAGTAAAAAAAATTGATTTACTTCGATTCAAACAAGTTTCTCTTCGCCCTGACGGTGCCTTCAGTGATATACACTTTGGGGCGTTCCCTCGGACGCAAGGCCTCTCTTCTCTCGCTCCGACTGGAGGTTGTACCTGAAGAAGAGCAGCTTGCTCGGCATTTATCTTTGGCGCAGGAGATTTTCGATCCTCCTTGGGACGAGGAACAAATGCAAGTGGATTGGCTAGTTGGGACGGAAGCTCCACTACCTGAGCCGTTTCCTAATGCCGCGGCACGGTGATGTTGGGCCGCGTTAAAACGACTCCTCAAAAATGGAACGAGGCATTCTTTGCGCCGAGCATTGGCTACCAGCTTTCGATTCCATTCGCTTCTTTCGCTCATACCGGATCGCAAGGAACCGTAACCCCTTTCGAAAAACTCGACGATCGATTTGATGTCTGTGGAACCCCCTTCAACTGCTGAACCCATGGTTGGTGTTTCCGTACCATCCATGTGCGAAAATTCGCAGTTTTGTTCGTGGGACGCCCCGCAACCAACACTCGATAAATCTTCCGAGCTATCCGTCACTACTGACGGGGATCTTCGTAGGGTCAGAGAGTGCCACATTGTTTCCTCGTCCTCCATAGAGAGAAAAGAAGCACTACTAAGCTCCGAATACGAGAAGCCTAACTCGTCATCTACGCTAAAGAATCCGCTTTCCCCAGATCCCCTTCTATGAATTGGCCCCCCATTCACAGTCACTCCAGTAGCAGAGGCACTGGGGTTTCCTCCACCTGCATCTGGTCTGGAACTTGTTCCAGAGGGAAGAGGAATATCCTGTAACCAGCTACAAGGAAGAAGCCGGGTTGTTGAGCAAGTTTTTACGACATGAGTACGACAGGCGGAATCGAGGGACGAAATACACCTGCAAGAGCCCTTGCGTCTCTGTACACTTTGGCTTAATTTAGAGGTACTCGAACATACACCATCAGGAGGTGCTAGTGATTGGCTGTTAATAAAAGCATTAGACGATGTGTTACTTCCACACGCACATTTAAAAGAATGAGTAGGGGAAAGCCCCAACGAGAGTGACGTATCCGACGTGGTTAAGTGTCCAGACGACTCAATCGAAGAAGTCTTTGGAGAAAACCTCGAATCCCTTAGGTCGGCCGGCATTGAGTGACAGTAACGCCCTCCGTCTTGTACAATTAATTGAGATTTGGCGGGTAGCTTGACTCCACTGAAAGGGTTTACTGTGGCCGAAGACGGCTGGAAATAAGGGTCAGCTGCACTTATTCTCTCCAGTACTTCTTGAGGAGTTCCGGCAATTGCCGCAGCTCCAGCAGTCAAAGTTTCCTTGACTTTTGTTTCAATAGGACTACTGTGACTACGGATCATGAAAAGAGAGTCGTCGGAAAGGGATCTTCGATGACAAACTGGTTTTCAAGAAAATACAAAAATAAATAAACATCATAATAATAATGATAATAATAATAAATTTGACCAACATATAAAATAACAATGTAATGATAGAATAAAAAAGAAATACCCCCCAAATACATGCATACCCTCCCCCCTCCCATCAGAAAACCCAACAGAAATAGCTGCCAAGCAAACCTACAAAGCAAAATAGTCCAACAATAATAAGTTATGAGCATAATAGCAAAATTAAAAATATACATGCCATATTATATATATATATATATATATATATATATATATATATATATATATATATATATATATATATATATATATATATATATATATATATATATATATATATTATATATTTATTTATTAATATTTATTATAATTTTATTTTAATATTTTAATAATTTTTTATATATTTATAATATATATATATATATATATATATATATATATATATATATATATATATATATATATATATATATATATATATATATATATATATATATATATATATATATATATATATATATATATATATAATCACAGTTCACTGCAATAAAACAATCAGGATTTTATTGAACACTGCCCCACTATTACATATATATATATATATATATATATATATATATATATATATATATATAATATATATATATATATATATATATATATATATATATATATATATATATATATATATATATATATATATATATATATATATATATATATATATATATATATATAGTCATTAGTATCTGATCGTAGGAAAGTCATAGCTTAAGGACAGTAGGAGGCGCCGACGGGTAAAGAGCAGCAGAGGGGACAAACTCTCTGAATATATTTACAGAACCCATGAAGAGATTGTAACAAGGATGCAGGGAAAGGAGAGCGAGGTTTCTTCGAGCAGCCAAAGCTATAGTTAATACCAAGACAGATACCACAATTACTACCCTTACAATTAAGGGAGGAGGAATCAGGGGGTTCAATACCTTTCTGCTTCCTGGGACTAGCGCCTCCACCACCTCCTGCCACGACAGTAGGACGGAATTCTACTAATAGATAATGCAATATATTTTCCAATTCTTTAAAGGACGGACGAGAAACAGGGTCGATCTAGGGAATAATAATACAATTAATATAATAATTTTTTATTTACTATGAGGCAGTCAACGTATAGTCAATTTAACTCCCTATTATGTGAAAGTCATATATATATACCTTAATATATGACAGTCAATATGACTCTTTATTACAATCAACGTAAATTCATTTATGTGGCAATAATTATTTTGTAAGTTTTAAAAGGGTTGTTTTAAGGTTAGAAACTATTCCTAGGGATTATTACTCACCTGACAGCACTGGAAGGCCAGTTCAAGAAGTCCCGGTGGGCAATCGTTGGGGCACATCCGTGAAAATGCCAGATAATGAACCCCAAAATTATGGGTACGAGGAAGAATATCAGGATCAGCGTCGCATCTGCAAGTAATAGTAATAGCAGTTGTATATTTTAATAGTTAAGAAGAAGAAGAAGAAGAAAAGAAGAGGATTGGTATCCTAGGATCGACAGTGGAGAGACATGGTTTGGAAGGAGCTGTTAGAAGGAGAGGGAGTTTATTATTTCGTTACATGTTTCTTTCTTTTTTCAGGATATATATAAAAGGTTAAATAAAAGGTGTTGGTTAAGAAAGGGTCATAGTTTTCTCCCCCTAAATTTCATTTGTGTTAAGATAATATTAAGGTTATAAAGAATATTTATTAATTATAAGTTATAGAGTATAACACTCTAAAAGAAAAAGGAACATTTTAATTTTTGAAGAAGACGTATTAGATATCAGGGGTGGCATTTTTCACGTTGGGGAATCTGGGTTTCTATATCCCTGAGAGCTCGGTGTTGTAGTTATCCTGGGGGCTTTGATGTGGATTAGGCTAGACACTGTTGTCTGAATTGTTCATACGAAAATACCATCAATATTCGTGAAGAAAACAACAAGGTAAGATCAAATAAAAATTCTTACCTCTGTATCAATATAGTCTATTTAATATTCAAGGCAGAATAATAGTAATAATAATGGAACAAAAACTTCAATTTACTACCATCAAAAAGAGGAATCTAATTTTTCCCACAGAATCTACTCTAGCCTACTACTAGCTACATGAAATCGTCTGCTTTTACCTTACAAATCCAATAACCTCCATACAATTCTCACACAAACATTTAACATTGAAACATCATACCATATAATAATTTTAAAATCCCAAATTAATAAATAAGCAAACTCTTTATTTGAATAAAAAAACTATAAAACTTAAAAAAAATAATAATAATAATAAAAAATCTGAAATTTAGAACATACCTAGCAATAATTTCGCAGACGACAATCCCGAAGCTGAAAATATCAACCCGATGATCATACCAATCCCCGCGAATCACTTCAGGTGCCATCCAATATGGAGACCCAACTTGCCTTAGTCGCACAGACCTATATATATATATATATATATATATATATATATATATATATATATATATATATATATATATATATATATATATATATATATATATATATATATATATATATATATATATATATATATATATATATATATATATATATATATATATATGGGGTGGAGCGATACC
The DNA here is from genome assembly GCA_009176605.1 of Armadillidium nasatum. NCBI lineage: Eukaryota > Metazoa > Arthropoda > Malacostraca > Isopoda > Armadillidiidae > Armadillidium > Armadillidium nasatum. Next base: position 9,291 of record SEYY01019564.1, read on the forward strand.
AAAATTTTAACCAATACCAATAATTTTAATCCGCCCGATATAGAGTAAATACCTCTAGGATTTACCGATACTGATACCGATACCAATTGTTTTGACTGAACTCATGAAGATTGAAAACATTCCATGGCCATAAAATTTAGGTTTTCTGCTATCTGTAATATCTAGTTACTTTAAAGTAGGGATGGAGTGAAGTATCGGTATCGGTATCGGCATATTTTCCGATACTGTATCGGTATCGACCTTTTCAGTATCGGTATCGGTATCGGCAAAACTTTTGGATAAGAGTAAAGTATCGGTATCGGCAAGTATCGGCATATTTTTTGGTATCGGGTATCGGTATCGGTAAAAATTTTGGTATCGCTCCATCCCTACTTTAAAGTCACATTGCTAAACAAAACTATTGATAAGTGATATAGGGTTGGTGCCACCAAGACTTTGCAGCCCACATGCCCTAGAGCATGGTCTATTATCTTCATTAATTTCTGCAACATTCGCAGTCTTCAATACAATTTCCACTTTGTTGAACATCACCTCTCTTTTTATAGACCTCACCTCTTATTCTTGACAGAAACTCAGGTGCTTGTACGTTCTGATAGCAAACCTTTTTCTGTTTCCTCTTACCGTCTTTATCCTCAATTTTCAGGTCAAAGGAGGTTGTTTGTGCATATGTACACAACGATTTTGTTCGCTCTTGTGTCTCTAATTTGGAATTTTCCACCTTGTGGCTTAATCTCTTTTGACATTCATTAATTCTGTTTATTTATCCCCTAATTCTACTGACTATCTAAACTCCAAAATAGAGCACATTCTCTCTTCTTCTCCTTCAACAGAAATCTTCATATTAGGTGCTTTAACTGTTCACCACCATCAATGGCTTTCTTCTAGTTCTCATGATACAGTCAGTGGGCGTGCCTTCCAATTCTCCATCCTAAACGACCTTTAGCAGTTGGTGCCGCCCCCTAATCGTATTTTTGATCGCCTTGGAGATGAACCCTGTATTCCAGGCCTATTTTTAAACTTCTAACCCTTCTCCTTAAACTGCCAAACTCTATCCTCCTCTGGGTTCTTCCGATCACATTTTCACTGTATTCTCTTCTATATTGATAAGTCTTCCGCAAGAAAGACTCCCGCCTATTTTGAGGAAACATTTGTGGCATTTCGGTGCGCAAGTTGGTGGAATTTGTGGTCGCACTTCTTTGATTTCCCGTGGAATTATTATCGCTTCCGTGAGAGGGGTCTCTCGGAGTGTGCAGAGGGCATTACTGAGGTAATTCTCTGTGGCATGGAGACATACATTTTAAAATCTTTCCCTTCTATTAAACTTTACAAACCTTGGTTTAACTCTGCTTGTTCTCGTCATATTTGCCGCAGGTATGCTCTGCATTCAGGAATTACCGTAGTCTTCAAACTTCAGAAATCCATGCAACTTATTTTTCATTCCGGAATCGTGCAAAATCTGTTCTTCGTAACACCAAAAACTTGTTTCTCAGTACAAAATGCAATAATTTTACTGGCTCCTCTTCCTCATACTCTTTCCGGCATTTTGCAAAATATGTAAACTCAAACTTTGCTTCTTTTTCTCTCTCTCCTCTTGTATTTTCTTTCGGCACAACTGCGTTTTACCTTCTTCTAAAGCTGAACTCTTCGCTCAAACTTTTGCCATTAACTCAACATTAGATGATTGCAGAGCTATATTTCCTATTTCAACCACATCATATCATTTATGCCTACAATTGTACTTTCCTCTTAAGATGTCATTGCTGCTCCTTCTCTCTGGGCTTAACACTAAGAAGGCGTAAGGTCCTAATGATATTCCTCATGTGGTTCTCAAAACTTCAGTTTTTTTTAGCTTACACCCTGCCTTAATTCATCTCTTGTCTTTCTACTTCAACCTTCCCTTCTCGCTAGAAACGTGCCTTTATTCAGCCTATGCTGAAAAAAAGGGACCCCTCTCAACCCTCCAACTACCTTCCCATTCTTCAATCTCCATTCTTTCAAAAGTTTCTTGTGAAGATTTTGAAACATCTCAAATCTTCTAACCTTATCTCTGATCGCCAGTATGGCTTTCGTAAAGAAACACACTACTGGTTGTCTTCTTTCCCTCCTCTCTGACTCTTGGTCCTCCGTTCTTCGCCATTTCAGTAAATCTTTTGCTGTCGCACTAGACATATCGAAAACCTCCGATAGAGGTGCACAAAGATTTGATTTTTAAACTTTATACTTTGGAGAATCTATCCTCATTGATTTCCTTCTCGGTCGTTCTATAGCAGCTATTGTAGACGGCCACCGTTCTTCCTTTAAATCTATTAATAGTGATGTTCTTCAGGAATCTGTCCTATCTCTAACTCTTTACTACTTTTCATTAAAGACGTTATCTCTAATTACTTAATCACCTATCCATTCCTATGCTAATAACTCCTTCCAATATGAAAGACGGCAGTTAATTGGCGCTAGAATGGTGGCCTTGGAGCAGCTAACCTCTGATCTTTCCCGTATTTCAAAACAAAGTTGTTTTCAATGCCAGAAAAACTCATTTCCCCCATCTAATCGACACAACCTCCCATACAACTGTGGCATCTTCAAAAACACAGAACTCAAACCTTCGTCCGTCCATAATTTTCGCGTGCTTTTTTTATCGTGATCTTTCTTAATAGGAACACATTACTTCTCTTTCTAAACAAGCTTATAAGAGGTTGGGTGTTCTGGGGGTGTCCGATTATTTTTTCACATCACCACCATTGCTTGTTCATTTATAAGGGTGCTGTTCACCCCTGTATGAGTATGCCTCACACATCTGGGATGATTCACTCATAGAGCTCTCCTGGAAAAGGTGGAGTCTAGGACTTTTCGTCTTACCACTAATTCTCTCCAGTCTCTTTCTGCATGTCGAATTGTTGCGTCATTCTTTCTATACTATATTATAACGAGAAATGCTCTTCTGGACTCTCTCGTCGCATACCTCCTCCACAGAGAAGGGCTCGAGCTACAAGACTTTCTTACATAGTCTTATCATTTCTCTGTCCAATTCTCTGCTCTGACCCCAGACTTAACAACTGCGCTCAATTTTACAGGTACTCAACTAGTAAAATATGGAACACACTTCCTTTATCTGTTTTTCCAAATTACTTTGATTTACACACTTTAAAAAGCCGTGTATCGAGAGAGCCATATCTGCCTGTAACTACACCAAGTTTCCGGTATTTCCTCAACTCTCATGGAAATTAGTAGGATATATATATATATATATATATATATATATATATATATATATATATATATATATATATATATATATATATATATATATATATATATATATATATATATATATATATATATATATATTATATATTACTTGTCTTGAGGAATCTGCGCCGCTAATCCAAAATCTCCAATAACAGCTCTTAGACGATGCTTCCCTCTTTCTTTCCAATGCTGAATGAGTATATTCTGAAAAATTATTATTATTATTATTATTATTATTATTGCTTTGGCAAAGTGTGATTGTGAAAAATAAGGTCTAGCTATAATTATAAGCATTTGCGAGAGAAGATGAGATTGTAGATATGGACCAACTGGGGCCCCAACCAAATTTGGAAGACCCCGGCCCCAGCAAAATTCCACCCCCAGTCGGAACCTAATTGTAGATATTATTAAATCTGTTCCCCTCGAAATGAACTAAAGAATGTAAATAAGTTTACTGCAGACGAAGGAAAATTTAAGGGAGTCTATGAACTAAACGAGTATTTGGTCCCTAAGAAAGGGAACAAACGACAAGAACAAAACAATGAAGAAGAAATTTCAAAACAAAAAAAAATAAAAAATAAGTCAAGATAAAAATCTGTAAGTGGTGGAGAAGAAATTTACAGTAGGGAAAAGAAAGCCTACTAAAACTAACCAAGTAGGGAAGTCATCAAGCAAAAGGTTAAAAAAAAAAAAATGCAAAATAAGACAATGATTTGAAGGAAAAGAGAATAGATATTTCAGATACAAATGTGAAGTAAATGTATGGTATTTCAGACATGTGATAGAGTTGAAACAAGAAAGAAAAAATACAAGCAGAAGACCCAAATAGTAAAAAAGAGACAAATATGATAGCAAAATTATTTGATATATATATAAGAAGATAATACAAAAAATAAAGAAATACAAGGATTAACACTGAAATAACGTAGTAAAGTACATTAAAAAAAAGTAAAAGTATAAATTAGAAGGATAAAAAGTCCTAATTAACTTTAATCACTGTATAATGTACCAAAGATTAGTACTTCAACGGTATATCATTGGGTATATTTGGTGATTAGACAGACAAGTTTGGTAAATTATCACTTGGGGGTGTTATAGACCTAGAAACACCTGAATGGATGCAAGTAACATCTTGTGATGTACTCGTGGTTTATTAGGCTGAATAAGATAGAAATTAGGAGGCAACTGAGAAGGAAATAATGATTTACGAACAGAGAGAGAGTATCTAGAATGTTCAGGAACAAAATATAGAACAGAAAGCAAAGATACAACAGGAAGAACTAACAAGAACTTTAAGAAACAGAGCTGCAAAGAAGAAAAAGCCAAAATAGCTTACAAAGAACTAGTCTAGTGAGGAGAGAAAAAAGCATTCAAATTTAGTACAGCAAATTAAGACTGAAACAATAAAATTATATTTTTAATATAAATTAGTAGTAGTAGTAGTAGGAGGCAAAATACTTACTTTTGATGTGAGATCTCTGTGGAACACTCTTTTCATGTGTAAATATGAGATCCCTCTTGCAATATCCAAAGCCAGAGATGTCCTCGTCACCCAAGGTAGATCTATACGTAAGTTTTGGAGAAGTGCGTCGAGACACCCACCATTTATGTACTAATGAAAAGAAATATTCATTATATTTAAATCAACTAACTTTGATTTAAGAAAACAAATAATGAGCGGAATCATATATATATATTCGTATACCAATTCTAATGTTCAGTATACGTACCATGTACATTGTACGTAATGTATTGTACTTTGAAATATGACAATGTATATCAACTGGATCTTACACAATGCAATCATATAAACACGATAAAGCTAAATGTATATAAATAAATTAATAAAATAAAAAAATTTAAAGCACTCTTACTTGAGTCAACGCATGAACTTGGCCTTCATGAACACAAACGCCATAGTAACTATAAAAGAATAAGACAAAATACATCAATTAAAAATTTTGATACGTAATTTTTAATTCAACAGAAACCCTTCCATTATAATTCAAAAAGTGTTTAAAAATATATCGATAATTCCACTCCAATACAAATTTATCGATACTACTTCAAATTTTATTACATATTCACTAGGACCCCCTCCATTACATTTCAAAGTTTTAAAAAAATATATCGATAGTTCTAATCCAATAAATTAAGTTACAGGTTTAATGAGTAATTAAGGATGTATTCTTTCTTTCAGAGAGGGCATGAAAACTTAAATAAGGAATACAAGAAGTAAATTTTTTTTTTTTTTTATTTCAAGGCTGAGGAGCCAGAATATTTTTTGGTCACAAAATTTTAAAATTAAGTGACTCCAGCTCTAGCTCAGAACCGCTTTATTTTAAGTTTTCTATTTTTTTTGGGGGGCTCCAATTTTGGCTATTTCCGATAAAATATATTTGCTCCAGCCCCACCCAAAACCTTACAGGTCTTTGGCTCTGCAGCCCTGGTTACATTAATAACTTATATTTCCTTACTGTAATAAATAAAAAAATATTAATAGTTAAAGGTGTAATAAGACTATTCCACTTTAAATACATTTAAGTAAATTTTGAAAATTTTTTGAGCTACCTACTATTGTGAGCATTGTGTTTGTTTGGACTCTTGGGAGAGGGGGGGAATTATATTTATTACACAATTAATTTGCATATGATTAACATTTTTCAAATTATCACAAAACAGTGGAAAATATAAATAGGTACAGTCGTCCAGCAGAAGTTCGTTCCTATTAGGCTGGAAATAAATATTTATATAAAATGGAGATCATTTCATAAAAGCTCTATTTTGAATAAAAAGAAAATAAAAACATTGAGCGGGGCTTAATTGAACTGTGATTGGCTGAACCTGAAATGATCTCCATTTTATATAAATATTTATTTCCAGCTTAATAGGAACGAACTTCTGCTGACGACTGTACACAGGATACTCAAGAAATCATATTGGATATTGTTTGGTTTTTATTTTCTCTTATATATATAATTTTTAAGATTGAACAACGAATAAAATTATAATTTATTTAGAGATTCAAGTAGCCATGAAAAAACTATTCGCAATCATACATACATTCTTAAGAGACATTACAAAAATAAAATTAAACATTTACGAGAACTTGATGATGATAAGACTGAAAACCAATAATATATTTACAATAAAAAAGAATGAATATTAGCATTTAACCAATAATTTACGCAAAAAATTTTCAATTAATAGAAAAGATTTATATAGGCCTATATTTTGAAAAAAGAATTTTATAGTGAAAAAAATTTTCAAAAATTTTTTCTTAACAGTGCGATAATTATGTATGTAAACAACAAAAAATATTAATGATTTTGACTTTACCTAAACCTTTAAACTAGTGTCAAAGCTAGATTCAGGTGTATTTTATGAATGAGATCAAAGAACTGTATTTTATATTCTTCTGAGATATATTGTTTGCTAATTAGATCGAAATAAATTACAGTACTGCATACCAAACAAACATTATTCCCCTAGCTGTAATCAAAACTCCTAAAATTCCACCTTTAAAAATAGTGCAAGTATTTAAAGATATTTTTAGAATGAATTACTTGCCCTTAAGACTAAATATGAAAATAAAAACTTCGTACTTGAGTATATTAGGATGATGAAGACGATTCATTAGTTCAACTTCTCTCAACATGTTGTGTCTATTGCTGAGAAGCTTATTCATCTTTAAGACCATGATTTTTCCTGTTACAAGGTGTCTAGCCTGAAAGATGATAATGATAATAATAATAAAAGACATAATAGCTTTATAATTTGGCAATATCTTGAAACAAAATTTTGCTTGTTCAATAAGAACAATTTTCTATTAAAAGCATTTTTGGTTTGACAATGGAAGATTGGCAAAATGAAAATTATGATCAAAGTAAAAAAAAAATAAATAAATAAAAAATTATTATTCCAATGGCAAGACAGTACATTTCAAGAGATTAATTACATTCTGAACTAACCTTACCGAACCTACATCAAATTATACAGACAAATTTACAATAAACAGCAACAAAGAATATGATATATATTTGCAAAATGGTTTCAATTTCAATTAATGAACTGTTTATTACAGACATAGAAAAAAAAATGTGTGCTTAAGCATTTTAAAATAAATTTATAAGACAAAAAATAAATCATTCAAAATATGGGAATATAATCCTGGCTGGCATAAGATATGCTGGATAACTAATTTTGCCGTATCTTACGCAGTGTTGTCATAAAATGTGTAATAAAATAATGAGAAAGATTTTACTATATGATTATATGAGTATATAAATTAACTAGAAAAGTTTACCTAACAAGACTTTAAATCGTAATAATAAACATTAAGATAAACACTATAAAATGATGTATATTTATACATTTTTTAGACTCTCTTATTCATTTTACTATAAAAATTCATCTAAATGGGTACATTCTAAAAAGATGATCTTAACAAAACAAAAATGTCTTAATTACAACAAAAAAACTAAAAATTAAATTAATATTACATTACTGATATAGCAATTCTGATGTAATATTTAAACCCATCGACTCACCTTATATACTTCAGAGAAGAATCCTTGGCCAATCCTTTCAAGAGTAAAATCATCCAAACGATATAATCTAGCCAATGCAGAATGCAAGGCTTGGTATGAGGTAGATCGAACCAACAGACCTCTCGGAAGAGGGCCATTTTCTTTCTTCTGCTCGAGTTCATCTTTGTTATTTTCTCCTTCAGAAGAATTGGAAGAAAAGCATTTGGACAAATCATTTGCCTTATATCCACCGATGCACCATGACAAAGGTCTTGAATCTTCTTTTGATAGGCCTCTCTTCATAGTTCATAAAATTAATTTCAGGTTATAAAATGACCCTTGGGATTCTGATGGCATAATGATTGATTGTACGCTTGGAATTTTAAGTATAAGTAGAATACAGAATGAGAATACAGGGGACCTTAACTATATAAAAATAAGCTGCCAAAAATGTAATTTATTGAGCAATTTGTAACCTTCCCTTTAAAGGATAAGCTGCCAATATAAAATTTTCTCTATTATGTTACATGATTACCTGCAAAGAGAGAAACTTAAAATATTATGGTAACAAAAACCAAAAATTAAGTAATTAATATTACTGTACTGATTTGCAGTTCTAATGTAATATCTTTATGGGAAACTTATTCTATTACCATCTCAATATCTTAATATTGAACCAATATCAGTATTCTACATACTACAGTACCCGCAGTTAAGCCATTTTCTTTGAGTAAAAATTTCAGCTTATCTTAAACATGTTCTAAAGATAGGCCGAAAAACACAGTAATTTGAGACAACTTGATGGCTTTTGGCGAGAACTAAATGGCTTTTGGCGGGAAAAATAATAATAATAATCTTAAGATAAGCTGAAATCCTAAGATTGGTGGAGAGACAGATAAAAAACATCTTAGCAAATTTCACATGATGAGAAGTCGCATCACTTATCTTTATTTGTATTTATTTTATATAAAAGAAAGTATTCTATTTAAAAATATAATGTAGGTCTATTATTCAGCAAATTAGAACATTCTCAAAGTTTTTTTTTTTTTTAAAAACTTCGGATAAATTTGATGCATAATAGGGTTAGCCTATATATATATATATATATATATATATATATATATATATATATAATATATATATATATATATATATATATATATATATATATATATATATATATATATATATATATATATATATATATAGGGACTTCCTGTGTACAAATTTTGGAAGATACTATAACAATGCTTTGCATTTAATATTTTATAAAATTTCCATTGTTTTGATAACCCTTTTTCCTGAATCATAATAATTGCTAACCATCCAGACGACATGATGGGCAATGATAAACAAACAAAAAAAGATCTGATAAAGGAAAATCTTTCAAAACACTGCTATGTCAAATTGTCAAGATTTTCTGAAAGCACACCCCAAGCCAGGATTAAGAAATTGGTGGGTGCTTAAGGTGTTTTGACTCAGAGAAGATGGTTTTATCATGGTACTGGTAGATCTCAAGTAAAGCTGCTCTGACAGATGCCAAAAGACTGTGTACATAATTGTTTTGAAAATTAAACTTAAAGAATTAACTTAATAGAAAAGTTAATCAAACATCAAAAGCTAAAGCTAAAAAAAGCAAAAAATTTTTTTCAAGTCTTTATTACTGTTCCTTGCCAAATTAATTTCTGCCATTCTCTTTGCTCTTCTTATTGATTGGTTAAGTTCATCCCTAATTCTCTTATATTGTTCCAAATCTTCACCCCTGCTCCTGCCTTTGAATATTTTAAAACATCTACGCTTTTCACTGATTTTCTCTTTTATCTCTCTACTCCACCAATTAGGTTTTCTATTTGCCACCCTAATGGATTTATCTTTAAAACACACACAGACTGAATGGTAGCCAATATTTGCTTGAAGTATTCCCACATGATGAAACAATTTTGACCATTAAACTCCTTATCCCAGTCAATTTCATTGAGCATTTGTCGGAACTTGCTAAAATCTCCGTTTCTGAAATCTAATATCTTTTCCCTATTGACTTGCAATTTGGGCCCAGACCTCATATTCCAGTTAAATCTAATAATATAATGATCACTAGTTCCTAAAGTCTCCCCAACTTCGATATCATTCACCATATTCTCATCATTTGTTAATATTAAATCTAACAACGCCGCATGCCTTCTTGGTTCTTGGACCATCTGACTCAAAAAGACACATTTACCATAAAATATAAATTTTATTTTTGTTTGAAAAATAAATCCAAAAGCTACTTTATAAACTTCAAAATTTTATATAACAGGTAAATATCTGGTCAATATTCTTACTGTGGTGAGTCAAGTTCTATTTCTACTCTATTAAAACCATGGATGAATTATATTGAGTAATGAACCATGGAAGAATATCTTTTTATAATAAATATAATAAAAATTTATAAATTTATTGTAAAAAGATATACCAATACACCCATTTCTAAGATAAAGATTTTTTCCAGTCATATTGCTCACTGACTTTTTTTTTTCCTTTTACATTTCAATATACAAATTAAAATTTATTTAAAATTAATGAAAATATTACTAATTTATTTAATAAAAAATTTCATTTATATTAAAAGTAATTTTGGACACTTTAAAACTCATAAATATATCTTACGGTTACCTATCTGGCCTTGAACTTCTAATATCATTTATAACAAAACTTTCTCATTAAGAAAAGTATTTTAAGGGCAAAGGGGAAGACAGGGTGGGGGGGGGAGAGGGGGCAGATTATAAATCAATTATAACTGGACTATATAAAACATTTATAAATAAGTAAAATATAATGGAAAAAAAATTACGGAATACTAATATAAATTTTTATACATCTTGCAATTTAAAATTATTTTAATCATTATCAAATAAAGGAGCCTAAGTTCAGCCCTACTGAGTATTTATTATTATAATAATTTTACGGTTTTACAGGCTAAAAATTAACTTGGGTCATACATTTTGGATAAATACAGCAATAGCTTATCTTGATTCAATTTAGAAACTTTATTACTGTACTATAAAAAATGTTAAAGACGTATACCTAATGTATCTACAAAACCATGATTAAACTAATCTTGGTAGGTCCAAAGCCCTCCTAGAAACCCTTTGGATTTAATACGTGTTAAATCAAGGTATATACAAAAGTACTCCCAATGGTTTAAAAAAAAATGATAAAAAAAAAAAAGGGGTAAATTTAGTTTTATTTACCTACTTTAAAGAGTTGATACAATTAGGTCCCAAAATTGTGTAGTTTACTAGAAATTTCCCAAATAGTCCCAAAGAATGCTATATTATAACAGAGAATTTTTTAATTTACTGGATGTATAATAACTATATATCATTTATATCAGATTCCAGTTAGACAATTTGATAAGGTTTCAGAGTTTGTTGGTTTAGCCTGTCAACCAAAATGTATTCCCACCGTCAAATAAATTACTATGAATAAAATATTATTCTACTAAAACATGAGGTTGTTTATATTACATTACATTTCATTTGGATTAAAATAAACTTTTCTTTAAATAAAAAATTATTATTTCCATCAAACACAAACTCTTTTTCGAACATACAACCCAACAGGCAAACTTCTGTACACTGTAACTTTCTGTATTTTGTTTTATTTTCTAATTTAAAAACTTGGGGAAATACGTGAACACAGTATAAACATAGTGTATAAAAACCTTCTATTTTATGAGATTAAATTAATTTTTCAAATTTTTGAAAAAATATGTTATTAGTGAAAAGGAAAAAAATAAAATTATTAAGTTAACTAATTATTCACTTTTATCATTCATTTTTTTTCTTTGATTATATAGTCAGATAAATTCAAAACTTTCTTTCTGAGAAAGAAAATAAGTGCTTATTATGATTTTTAAGATTCAGGAATCAGGATATCTATATTATTTACGATGATTTAATCTTAACTGCAATACAGCTTAAAATGAGCAAATGAAGAAATAATATGGCAAAATATAAGTAAACATTTTTAAAAAAAAGGAAAAAAAAATTTAAACCTAGGACTTACATCTCCAATCTCTAAACGTTCTTGGCTCTATCTGTGAAAGTAATAGATAAAATTGATTATTATATATTATATATATATTATATATATATATATATATATATATATATATATATATATATATATATATATATATATATATATATATATATATATATATATATATATATATATATATATATATATATATATATATATATATATATAATTAAAATTAATGAAAAATTATTTCATTTACATTAAAAGTAATTTTAGATACTAAATAAGATCTTAAAACTTATAACGAATACGGTACATCTAACGATTATCTATCTGCCTTTAATATTTCTAAGAGTCATACCAAAGGAATTGGAAAAGTAGATAAGGGGAATGTGTTTCAGACTTTACCAGTAGAACATATATAAGATTAATCATAACTGTTAAATCTGAGTTTAGAGAGTTGGAGGAAGAAAGGATGAGACTGTGTAGAAATAAATTTCGCACGAGCCCTTTTCAACGGATTTCAGAATGAGACTGAAGAGCTCAGAAGTATACAGTGTCCGTTGTAATAGCTATATTATAGAGAGTGACTGAACAATTTGACAGGCAGAATGAGACTGGAGACAGTTAGTGAGAGCAAAACTAGATTCCACTTTTTCAAAGACGTGTGACATGTAAAACATATAGGGGCGAACAACACTAAAAAAAAAAACAAGCAACTGGAGTGGTGTAAAGAATTAAGAATTGTGTTTAGAAAGAGAAGAACTGTGATCCTTTCAAGAAAGATCACGAGAAAATGAAACTTTGAGAATATTAAAGGATATTCGAAGGTTTCATTTTATAAAAACTGTTTATATCCTTTCACTAATTTATCTAGTGTATATACTTTATATATATATATATTTTAAGTTATCCTTGATAGGAGTTTGTAGAGTTGGTGGTTTGTTTTTTGTATCGATGTAGCACATTTTTTCTAAAATAAACAAGCTCCTGGCTAAATCATCTTCACTTTTTTCGAATCATTCATCAAGTCTAGACGTCATTAAAATGTAAGAGTTTTTGCTTGTGCGTTTCAAGTTCTCAGAATTCGGAGGTATAAGGTATGAATTATATTTTCCTTTCAAATCTTTCTTACTATCATTTCTTTTGCCTTCTATTCAAATATATAACTGCATAACGTTCTTAATTACATGGAATTCGTATATGAGGGAACTTCAAAAGCAACAAAACCTTTTGAAAAAGTTCATAGTAAGTCTCCCTTTATTTTTTAATTGTAACACTAATTACGACCCTTCTCTTTCAGGTCTTATAATAAAAGCTCAAACCCTGAGTTTTTATAATTTGTGTTTTCGAAGATGCGATAATTTTTTGGAAGGTTCTGTCGAGTAGAAAAATGGAGAAACTGAGTTTTTAAATCATTGAAAAGAGCCTTGTTTTCTCAACTCCAATTAGCAATTCGAGAAAGTTCAGATATTAACTGTTATAAGACTTCACTCCTAGCTTTAATTAATTTGCTGTTGTGGGATACATTCAAAATGAATGGCATAATGAAAGATGGAGTCTCCAACAAAGGATTCAATAGGTGATTAATTAAGTACCAGAGAGAAGGTCATTAATGAAAAGTTGAAACAATGGTGAGGATAGGACAAATCCCTGAGAAAAACAACTATTAATAGACTAAAGGATGAACTGCGTCCGTCTAAAACAGCAGGTATAAAAAGGAAATCAGAGAAAAGGAAAACTTCCGAAAGAGGAAAGTTTAGAAATCAAAGCTTCGTGCCAGGCTCTATCGAAGGCTTTTGATATATTTAGCGTAACGGTAAAAGATTCAAGAAAATAACGAAGAGTGAAGTATCAAGAGTCAAATAGAATGGAAAAAATCCGCAGTAGAGAGTTTCTTCCGAAAGCCATACTGGCGATCAGAGAAAAGATTAGAAGAATGGAAGAGTTTTATATTTTCATGTTAAGGATAGGCACGAAAATTTTAGAAAGAACAGAGGTTAAAGAAATATGATTACATTTAGATGGTTCCCCCTTTTTTGCATAGGCTGAATGAGCATACGTTTCCATTAAGATGGGAAGATCGAAGCAGAAAAAAAAGAAACGAAATAGTTTACAAAGGCAGTGTGCAAGGTCAGAAGCACAAGTTTTGAGATTTACAAGAGGGATAACAGTACACCTTTTAAGTGTGAAGCTGAGAGAGAATGTAAAAATGAAGTCTTTAGTGGAAATTACATTATTCGACATAAATGAATTAAACCAAAGATGGAATGTATGCGTCCATGTCAGAGAAAATCCCTTCCGAGGGACCTCTCACTAAATACATCCTCAAATCAAACAAGTTATCGGCACTGAAATTCCACAAACGTTTCCTCACAATAGGAAGGGAACTTTCTTGAGCAAGACTTAAAGAGATATATGAAAATACAGAGATAAGATTGTGATTAGAAGCACCTAGAGGTGGACAGAGTTAACAGTATAAGGAGAAATATTTTAAGTTAAGAAAAGTCTAGAATATTTTTCATTTTCAAGGTGATCATGGATACTAGTAGATTGGATTTTGGATCAAGAAATGGAAGGCAACTCACCGGCTTTATCGTGAGAACTAGAAGAAAGTCATTTTCAGTAATGAACACTGAAATCACCTAAAATAATGATTTCAGAGAAAGAAGAAAGAATGTCCTTTATTTTGAAGTCTAAATAGTCAAAAGATTTAGAAAAGTCAATATAGTTAGGTGATAAATAAACAGAGCCAATGAATTTCATTATAGAATGGCAAGATAGCCTAATTCAACAAGAGGGAAAATTCAGAAGACTCCAAATTAATTACGAAAACAACAACTACCTTGCACATGTATGCACAAGAAACAGGAAACAGAGAAGGAGTTGTTGTCGGAACGATCAAGCACCTGGGTTTAAATTAAGAACAAGAGGTGAATTCTAGAAGAATAATGGTGACATTCATTAAAGTGGAAATTAGAATAAGGACTGAGAATTTTGAAGAAATTAATGAAAAAAAAGACTGTGAACCAGAGGAATTTGGCTGCGAAGTCTTGGAGGCAACAACCCCTTCACCAGATTTCGCAGACTCCCATGGTATGTGGGGGATATTGTTTGGATGCCGCCCCTCCCAACATTTCCAAATTAAGTTTGCGTTTTGACTTTTTGCTGTATTTTTTTTAAAGATAATGTTAGAGTATATGATTGTAAATCTGTGAATGACGTGAATAAAGGATAGTAGTGGTGGAAATGTGAAGTCCTACGATGCAAATCAAGGGCGCATGAGAAATTGTCTGGAAAAAAGAAATGTAAAAAGATAAATAAAAAAACAACGGAGCTCATTGAAAAGCAATAGTGAAACTTAACAGACCGTGGGTAATGTCCAAATATATATATTCCGTGGGAGTCTACGTGTTATATTGTTTATTTTTATTTAGAATTTATTTACATTGAAGCCTTTTTTCCTTTTTTTCAAATAATCAAGAAGTCCTTTTGCCGCCCCTCCTATCCGGCTCCCGGGGCAAACAGTACTCCCTGCCATCCTCCTAGTTACGCTACTAATATTTTCAAAGTAAAAATGAAACACAAAAGCTTGTAAAAATAGGGCGAAAGAAAGTCAATCGTCCCTCTCCCAGTTGAACCTTTCCAATGACAAGTGCTGTTAGCTGGGAGGAGGAACGTTCCTCCCTTTATTTACAATTCAACTTTCAATAATTACAATACAGTATCAGCTGATACATCAGCTGATATTTATTGTGTTTAACGATTATCAATCATCGTTTATAATTAATGATCACCTCAATTTATAAGTTTAACTCTTAATAGTGATTGCAACATTAATTTAATCATTATTTATCTTTTAATATTGATGGACTCTTCTTCTTTGTGTGGATTCTGGAAACCTCAGACTTAGGAACTCAGGAACTCCCTATCATCATCTATTTTCCTTTTACATTTAATCTTCCTCTCTTCAAGGCTTCCTTCTGCGCCCTCCTGAGAGATGGGCGTTTGGTTATGGGCTGGGTGAATTCTCTTCTTCCTTTCTCTTTTATAAGCCCCCTCCTTGAAAAGGGCTCTGCCTGTGAGTGGTGGTGATCTGTAAAAAAAAGAAAAAAATTAATCCTCTGCAGTGAGAAGTGTTGTTAGTCGAAAGTAGGAACATCCCCCTTTATTTATATTCCCTTGATACATCAGCTGGTATCAGCTGATGGTGAAGGTCATTTAATTTAATTCATACTATAGTATTTTCAATATTTATATTATAGTACTTTCAATAATTATACTGTCAACTGATTGTGAAAGTGATTTAAACTAACTCATATTAGAGTGACTATTAAGTATTTTCAATATTAATATCATAGTATTTTCATTATACTACAGTAACCTAACCTAAGTGATTCAATATTAATGTTATAGTATCATTAATATTTATACTGTATTAACCTAACCTATATTAAAGTGATTTAATATATAATTAATGGTGCTTCACATTTATGTTATGGTGACATGGTATGTTCCATGAAATCAAGCGTGACGTCACACTTAAGCCAGCTGCAGCGAAAATATCTTGAAGAATCTTGAATATTTGTGGGACATTTCGGGTGTGTTCCATGAAATCAAGCGTGACGTCACACTTAAGCCAGCTGCAGCGAAAATATCTTGAAGAATCTTGAATATTGGTGGGACACTTCGCTTTAGCAATTATCGGCTGATGTATATAAACAAACGTAAATATGTTTTAAAATCTAATTTAATCAGTTATTTAATTAACTTAAACACACTTAATTTAATTAGTATCATAAAGGCCATATGTAAGAATAGAAGATAACGTATGAGTCTAACGAAGATTTTAAAAAGACTTTGGCGGCAGCCATGATTAAAAACGTTGGAACCAACGAAATTTTGAATAATTGAAAATACTTAATTTGCTTCATTTAAAACAAATTAATGATCCGAAAAGACTAAAATAATTATTCAAAAATATTTGCAAACAAATCTATCTGTTTAATAATAATTTACAAAAGGTTTTTATTCTAAAAGAAAACTTTGGCCTAACTCCTCCATGTTTGTTTACATCACTTGATTATTCACCATTCGAAGATAAAAATTTCCATCTTCAATTTTCGCTGCGGCGAGCAGAAAATTATTGAAACAATATCAAGTGGGACAAGCTGCATGGGCCACTTACCTTTAAGAATCTTCAATATTCTTAAAGAATCTTGACCATGGAACAATACCCTTAAACAATCCTTATTGATTGTCTATCCTTCAATTTTGGCAACTTAACTTGATAAATTTTTATTTACAAATGATTTAAAATAGTGGATTAAAGTAAAAATGAAACACAAAATAATTCAAAACATAACAAACATACAAACCTTCTAATTATTATAAAAAGGTTTGGGACCTTAATTAAACCAGGAGGCAATAAAACAATTTATCTTTGTAAAGTTGGTAATTTTAATATTTGTCATGAAAAGAGAATAAACAAAAGGAATTTTTTATTCTAATAAAACCCATTTTTATTTAGCTTCACATTTCCCTTTATTTAGATTTAACAATTTGTTATATCTAACAAACTATTTTGACTTAACCTAACCTTGACTTTAAGGGTAAATGTACGCTAAAGGCCATCAAATATACCTAACCTAAGCATTCTTCTGTTAATGC
The DNA here is from genome assembly GCA_009176605.1 of Armadillidium nasatum. Lineage (NCBI taxonomy): Eukaryota > Metazoa > Arthropoda > Malacostraca > Isopoda > Armadillidiidae > Armadillidium > Armadillidium nasatum. The sequence goes on from SEYY01019564.1 coordinate 26,762, forward strand.
AATATATAAATAAGTAAATACTAAACCTTTACATCGAAATAAACGAAGAATACAAATAAAAGATTTAAAAAAATCAAGTTCATATTTTTATTTACCTCATTAACAGATAACATCACAAACCATTTTGATAATAATGTTTTTATTGCCCTTTAGAATACCAAAGAACTCAGAGTTTGATTTTAATGGATGGTAGAAAGAGAACTGATACTACATTAGGTAAGCAATTACACTTTTCTTTTAAAATATATTTTACATGATTGTTATTATTAGGGATGGAGTGAAGTATCGGTATCGGTATCGGTAAGTATCGGCATATTTTCCGATACTGGTATCGGTATCGGTACTTATCGCATTTTGGTACGGTATATCGGTATTTTTATAGGTAGTATCGGTATCGTAAGTAACATATTTTCAGGTATCGGGTATCGGCTTCAGGGAATTTTTAGGTATCGGTATCGGTAAAAATTTTGGTATCGCTCCATCCCTAGTTATTATTAACGCTCTTTGATACAAACATTACTTGCAGCCATCTGTCAAATATTATTTTTCATCTCTACTGAAAGACAAGAATTTTGACTTTAGTCAAATAAATATCTTCATTTATCTTCTTTTATATATATAAAATATTTGATATTCGTTCAATTCTATTTTCATATATTTAAATTCAAGTATTTAAATATTTATTTTCTTTAAATTATATTATTTATTCTTTTCAAATTTTCTCTTTTTTTTCCTTATATATTTTTTTTTTACAGTGGCATTTTGTTTATTTATTTGTTATTTAAGGTTTTCTTAGGATAAATTATAAGGGTTTATTTATATATTTTTATTTATATCTTTAAATATTAATGGATTCTTCTTCCAGTTAATTCTTTGCAGTGATAAGTGTTGTTAGTCGGGGGGAGGAGCATCCCCAATTATTTACATTCCCCCTTTTAATAATCATATAATTTATATACTCAATTATTAAGACAAAATACTGTCTGTAGATATATTTTTTTAGGCGATTATCTCATTTAAGAATTTCATTTCAATACTCTCTTGAATTGTTCCTCTCTAGATGACTAACTCTATAGGTAGAGAGCATCACGAGCTCTCATTGTGTGTGGACGTGGTTCACTCTCTCTGAACTCGTGATGGTCTGAAGGGCAGTATTTTGTCTGCCTGGAAGGACGGTATATGCCTTCATTGGTGAGGTCCGCTCTCAAATGAAGAAGAAGAACTCTCTAGGAAATCCTGAAGAAGAGGACTACCATTTTTTTCTCTATTCATCCGTCAAGAACCAAGACGAAGAATCTTTTTTTCAAAGTTTCCTTTTTTAATTTTGTTTATTTTTTTTTTAAGAGTTAATTTTTTTTTTTTTTTTTTTTTTTATCATTCACGTGACCATAATAAAAAATTTTATTTTATTTTAGTATTATTAACAAGTCAACATATTTAATATATTTATTTCCGTTGATTTATCTAATATTAATATTCTATTTTTTATCATTATATTTAAATATATTTTTTATTTTTAATATTTAATTAATATAATAAAGATGAATTCCAACGTCATAAGTTCCCACCATTATGGCGCAAAGGTAAAGTGATTTTCCCCTTACATTTGGTGGCGCCAATCAAGTCATGCCCAAAGTAGTCTTTTATTTTTTTCATTTGGGTAATATATTTTTTTTTTATAGACGGTACCATTTGGTAAGTCATTTTTCAAACACTGTTTGTCGTACTCTTTGTCTACTTTGTTTGGTGACTATAAATTCCCCTCAAATATCGTAACCCTATCCGACCGTGCCAGACGTTGATTTAATTAACAGTCATTAATATAATTATTTAAAGATAAAATATAATTAAAATATTAAGAAAAAATAATCTTGAAATATAAATGATTCAATAATAATTACTAAATAAATGATAAATAATAAAGGAAAGAAATGAGCAAAGACTGTTTAGTTGTTAGTTTTGCGCAGGTGAATTGATTGAAACAAGGCTGGGAATTCGGGTTTATTTATTCTTGAAACAAGAGGACAGTAATGAGATAAAACCAGGACCCAATTCTGATAGTATATAAAAACTTATAAATGCTATATAAATTAGAAAGCAAAAAATACATATAAAATGCTAAAAATTGGTTATTTTTACCTACGATATCAACAAAGATAAATGTTCAGCGTGAGTATTGCTGTCAGATAATAATAATACTAATAACAAAAATATATTGGCGCTTGTATGTTGCTTTACCTTAAATACAATATCTACTCACACGTATACCATACACAAATACATACATATACACACACACACACATATATATATATATATATATATATATATATATATATATATATATATATATATATATATATATATATTATATATATATATATATATATATATATATATATATATATATATATATATATATATATATATATATATATATATATATATAGAGAGAGAGAGAGAGAGAGAGAGAGAGAAAGTTTGTTTACCTGCAGCTAAAGGGCTGGCGCTGAACCATTTGCTGAGATGTGGTAACTATGCGGTTCGAAGTAGTAACGTTGGTGAAATTGTCAGCAAGCTATTCTAGCGTCAATCGGAACCTATAAGTAAAAAATAGGCAAGGGTTTAGTAAAAAAGGGAATGGGTGAATAACACTGGGAAGTAGGATAAACACAAAATTGAGCAAAATGGAATGGAACTAAGAACAACACTTCTTAAGCTCAGGGCTTACCTCAGTAAAGTTGTAGTGCGAAGGTAGGCTGCGTATGTAGTGTGCCGATGCAAAAATAAGATATTCCTTACGTTATTAACTTCCGAATAGGAAAAATAACTTGGTAAAGTTGAACGGCTAGTAACAACAGATCTCGCGTGCGGTGAAAACAAAAAGAACGACTCTTGCAGAAGCTAAATTACTGGCGTCGGCCTAGTTGAAATTGGGCCAACCGCTAATGTAGAGTTGTTAGTATATGGACGGAATGTTCATCCCTACAACTGTATTTTAAACGAATAATCTGACTTGTACAGTCGTCAACAAAAGTTCGTTCCTATTAAGCTGGAAATAAATATTTATATAAAATGGGGATCATTTCAGGTTCAGCCAATCACAGTTCAATTAAGCCCCGCTCAATGTTTTTATTTTCTTTTTATTCAAAATAGAGCTTTTATGAAATGATCTCCATTTTATATAAATATTTATTTCCAGCCTAATAGGAACGAACTTCTGTTGACGACTGTACAAT
>SEYY01019564.1:45000-52500 GCA_009176605.1 Armadillidium nasatum
TTTATTTAAATTTTTTTTTATTATTATTTAAATAAATTTTAGTTTAAATAAATTTTGGTTTATTATAGGGTTATTTTATTGTATTTCCCATAAATTTTTTTTTCTATAAAGATCAGTCCTATTTGTAACTGAATCACATCCTGTTATTATTATTATTACTATTATTATTACTACTACTTGTTATTACTTATTATTATTATTATTTGAATGAGTTTGCATTTATTTTGACTGCATAATTCGGGAGAACCCTGATTCACATTTCTGGTGTATATATATATATATATATATATATATATATATATATATATATATATATATATATATATATATATATATATATATATATATATATATATATATATATATATATATATATATATATATATATATATATATATATATATATATATATATATATATATATATATATATATATATATATATATATATATATATATATATATATATATATATATATATATATATATATATATATATATATATATATATATATATATAAATATATATATTATAATAATATATATATATATATATAATATATAATATATATATATATAAATAATAATATATAATATATATATATATATATATATATATATATATATATATATATATATATATATATATATATATATATATATATATATATATATATATATATATATATATATATATATTTATATAGTTTTCACTTTATAGCGTGATGACAATTAAACAAAATATCATACATTAACATTTGGGTTTTCATAGTGTTATTTTAATAAATTTTCGAAAATATCGCCATTGACCTCTAAACATTTTCTTCTTCGTCTGCAAAGGTCAGCTGTTGCTCCTCTTGATTGCTTCCTGTCTTCATAACGCCTGCAGCATTTTGAATACGTCGAAGTCTGGAGATTTTGGAGGTCTGGAGATCTTGGAGGCCAACTAATTGGACCACCTCGACCAATCCAACGCTTTGGAAATCTTTCGTTCAAATGTTGCTTGACCTGACGAGCGAAATGTGCGAGTGCTCCATTATGCTGAAAGTTCATATGCATTCGGATGTTTAGAGGAACATCCTCCAATAGTCCTTGTAAAAATTCGAAATAGTGGTCTCCTGTGAGACTATTCTCAAATATGAAAGCCAATTAAATACCCATCGACCATATCCACACCACACGTTTACCGTAAACCTATGTTGAAAATTGCTCTCGAATTTTCGTCTGCCCACACATGACTGTTGCGAGTGTTATTAAATCTTCTTCTAGATCCAGAATATTTTCTACTTCTAAACCTTGACGAGTAGTTCGTTCGGATGTTATATCAGCACTGGGAAGTGTTCCGGTCTCGCACAGTTTGTTGAAAACTCTGATAAATACATTTTTATTAGGATGTCTGTGATGGGGAAACCGTTGACGATATTCTTCAACAGCAGCTGTAGCACTCCCATTGCAAAACCCATACACAAACAACATATTTGCATATTCCAGATGGGAATAGGTGTTCGGCATTTTGTAACATTTTAATGGTACAAACTCGAAAATGAACATGTAATCACTGTCATAATACACTGACACATTAGCAGTAAGTACAATTAATCATATCTTCTCATCCGATTGTCATTTGTTTTCGAACATTTATAAGCTTCGTAGACGAAACCGAAAATGTTTAGAGGTCAATGGCAGTATTTTCGAACATTTATTAAAATCTCTGAAAACCCAAATGTTAATGTATGATATTTTGTTTATTTGTCATCACGCTTCAAAATGAAAACAAATGTAAATCGGATAAGAACATATGTGTGATATTTGTTTATTTGTCATCACGCTATAAAATGAAAAAAAAAAAAAATATAAATCAGAAAAGAACATATGTTTTTTTTACAGTTTTATTCTGGGTACAATCTACTCGAGTTTGGTCCGTTCCTCCCGACTCACCCTGTAGATATAACCCTTAATTGTTTCAGTGTTGAAAAATTTTAGAATCCGAAAATTTGTAGTACTTATAAATTGTTTTTAATAAATTTTATTTTTGAAGACTCTGTTGTTCATTATTATGAACTTCACAACGTAGGTTTGAAATATATATTTTTTTAAATTATATATATATATATATATATATATATATATATATATATATATATATATATATATATATATATATATATATATATATATATATATATATATATATATATATATATATATATATATATATATATATATATATATATATCACTGTTACTACGTAGGCCCTAGGATTTCTCGTCTGTTCTTCCGCTATCAGAAACTCTTTGCTGCTCTCAATGGTCTTTATAACTATCGCTATTTAAAATTGAGATTTCGTACATCTTATACCATCCTTCCTCGGTCCAACTCCAACGACAGACTTTAACCGCCATCCTCATTCTTACATTTACTATACAGGAAATAAATCTTCCTCAATTAACCAATCGCCTTTTAAAATATTTTTCATGTGCCGTGTATCTATCTGGTCATATCTATCTTCGACACCTGATACGGACCAGTTTTTGGCGTCTCAACTTGAGTAGGTTTCATGTGGGCTACCTTTTTCGACCATTGGTGGTGTGTACGTGTGTGTGTGTGTGTGGGGGGGGGTAATCTCCTATCATAAACACTACTATTTAATACCCAAATTAATTTTTTTATGAGCCGGTAACATTGAAATAGGAATTAGAAGAAATAGTGAATGGGTATTTTAATATTTGAATCCAGATTTTGGTGTGTAGTTTGGTACTAGATAGTGATGGCATCCGTATCCGCAGAGCATCCTCTTCAAAATTAACATCCTCATCCGCATCAGCACTTGCGAAAATTCTACATTTGCATCCGCATCCGCACTTGAAAATTCTATATCCTCATCCGAAATATATATATATATATATATATATATATATATATATATATATATATATATATATATATATATATATATATATATATATATATATATATATATATATATATATATATATATATATATATATATATAATAATAATACCCTTAATTTTACACCTATGAGCCAAAAATATTTGTTCTAAAGCAGTAAAACAGTAAAACAGGGCAACAAATTGGAAAAAAAAAAAAAAAAAAAAAAAACAGAAAAAAAAAGTTAAACTTTTAATGGTTTGTTTTTATTGGTTTATGGTTTTACTGTTTTAAGAACGAATATTTTTGGTTCATAAGTGTAGAAATTAAGGGTTTATTGCGAAGTCAATATAATGTTTGATTAATAAGCATTTTATCGATATATATATATATATATATATATATATATATATATATATATATATATATATATATATATATATATATATATAGTATATATATATATATATATATATATATATATATATATATATATATATATATATATATATATATATATATATATATATATATATATATATATATATATATATATATATATATATATATATTTAATTTTAACCTATCCCACTTCTCGTGGGGTGGTGTTCGATACAATTCCCTCGTAAACACACTCATCCCTACCTCTCATCTCCCCCCCCCCTCACCATCTCCTTACATCTCACTGTGTCCTCCGCTAGTCTGCTACCTTCTTCCAAATTCAATCTCCTTCTTCCCAAAATTTCCCTCACCCCATCCAACCATCACTATTTTGGCCTTCCTCTCCGCCCCCCCCCCCCCTTCCAACTGAGTATTCCTGAGTACAACCTGTCTTCATTCGTTCTACACATGTCCAAACCATCTTAGTATACCCTCCTCAGATCTATTCACCACGCCCTTCCTCCATCCACCCATCTCCCTTATATATATATATATATATATATATATATATATATATATATATATATATATATATATATATATATATATATATATATATATATATATATATATATATATATATATATATATATATATATTATATTAATTATATCTACACATACACCAGGATATTTATTTTATGGACAATTTTTCATTGGCCTTTTTTTTTTTCTTTTTTGGCGTATTTTTTTTTTTTTTATTTATCAACAAGTGGCAGCTTTTTTAAAGCTTTTACCGTAGTAATACTTTTACTATGCTTTTACTTTTATTTTGCAAATTATTTGTTGCAATAAACTTGTTTTAATGTATATATTTGCTGTCGGTTATGCCCGTTTGCTGAACCGTTAGGCCTACATTTACCCTTTAAGTCAAGGTTAGGTTAAGTCGAACTAGTTTGTTAGGAAAAAAAATGAAGGGAAAAGACATGAACCATATATGAGATTTACAAAATATACTCTCCCCACACTTGCTACATTTCAGGATTTTTCGCTACTTTTTTCGATTTTTAAAACTCGATAACTTATTTCCCTTTCGTTTCTCGGCTTTTTAATATTTTTTTTTTTTTTTGGGGGGGAGGGGGGTCATGTTCTACAAATGTAAATTTCGTTACAGTTGACTATTGTAGATATACATTAAAAGATTATATATATATATATATATATATATATATATATATATATATATATATATATATATATATATATATATATATATATATATATATATATATATATATATATATATATATATATATATATATATATAATATATATATATCTATCACTTCCACCGGGCGATTGTAACGAAATTTACCTTACTTATAGAAAATGATCCAAAACGAACGAAAATCATATTTAAAATGTCGAGAAACGAAAGAAAGTTATCGAGGTTTTAATTTTTTTTATTTATTTTTTTTTTAATTTTTTTTATTTAAAAAATTTTTTTTTTTTTAAATTAAAAAAATAATCAAAATCAAGGCCATTTTGCGATATTATAATTCATAAATTCTTAAAGTCGTGTAGCGATTAAAAGTACGATGTATATATATATATATATATATATATATATATATATATATATATATATATATATATATATATATATATATATATATATATATATATATATATATATATATATATATATATATATATATATATATATATATATATATATATATATATATATATATAATATATATATATATATAGGTTATTACAATGTTATTAATCAAATCAGAAGAATTAAAAAAAAATTTATTTTAGAAAAATGAGTTTTTTTTTTTTTTTTTTTAATGAAAAAAATGAATTAAAAGTTTTTAAAATTTACACGAAAAAATCTTTGCTAACCTATCGAAATTAAACGAACTTTACCTACCCTAACCTAACCTAACCAAACCTAAGCATTTATGAAATACATGGTTGCAAAATGGCCTACATTTAAAGATTTTTCGCTACTTTATTTTCAATTTTTAAAACTCGATAACTTTCTTCCCTTTCGCTTCTCCAAATTTTAAATATGATTTTCGTTCGTTTTGGATCATGTTCTATAACTAAGGTAAATTTTGTTACAATTTTACGAATTTTTTTTTTTTTTTTTTTTTTTTGTGCAATTTTTCGTTACTTTTCAGTTTTTAAAACTCGATAACTTTCTTCCCTTTCGTTTTTCGACATTTTAAATAAAATTTTCGTTCGTTTTGGAACATATTCTGTAAGGTAAATTTTGTTACAATCTGCCGGTGTAAGTGAAACAGATAAGAAATATATATATATATATATATATATATATATATATATATATATATATATATATATATATATATATATATATATATATATATATATATATATATATATATATATATATATATATATATATATATATATATATATATATATATATATATATATATATATATATATATATATATATATATATATATATATATATATATATATATTATATATATATATATATATATATATATATATATATATATATATATATATTATATATATATATATATATATATATATATATATATATATATATATATAATATATATATATATATATATATATATATATATATATATATATATATATATATATATATATATATATATATATATATTATATATATATATATATATATATATATATATTATATATATATATATATATATATTATATATATATATATATTTATATATATATATATATATATATATATTATATATATATATATATATATATATATATATATATATATATATATATATATATATATATATATATATATATATATATATATATATATATATATATATATATATATATATATATATATATATATATATATATATATATATATATATATATATAGTATATATATATATATATATTATATATTAAATATATTATCATGTTTTTTTTCATTAAGTTTGTGCTTCATGATGTGACACAATTAGAATGCTTTGGCACATAGTATTTTTTTTTTTTTTGTAATAAAAATTAAGCTTAAAATTTTTTTATTTCTCCTCTGGTGGGCAAAGGCCAGAGGCCTACCATTGTTCCACCAGAGTTGGGAGGAAAGTCGGAAACATGGTCAAATTAAAGGCCGACATGACCTGATACACGGCGTTTAAAGGTGCTTAAGTCATAGGTTTGGGAAAATAGATGAAGGAAGTGTGTTCCAGACTTTATCAGTATAATACATGTAAAGATTGAACATAGAGGTAAAGTCTGAGATCAGAGAAAGGATGATACTGAGTAAAAATGCGTGTGGCAAAAGCCCTACTCAGTGGAGGAGATATTCAACGGAAGAAGTCAGAAAAGCAGTGTCCATTGTAATAGCGATAGTTATAAAGAGAGTAACGTAGCAATTTCGACGGGCAGAAAGAGATTGGAGAGAATTAGTGAGAGCAGGAGAATTGATAAGGCGAAAAGCTCTAGACTCCACCTTTTCCAGGAGAGCTGTGTGTGTGGAACCACCCCAGATGTGTGACGCATACTCCATACAGGGGCGAACAACACCCCTATACAGAGCAAGCAACTGGGGTGGTGTGAAGAAATACTGAAGGCGCCTCAGAACACAACCTCTTAGAAGCTTGTTTAGAAAGAGAGGTAATGTGATCTTTCCAAGAAAGAGGTTTATTTATTTATTTGCTATCCTTTTTGTAATAAAAATTAAGCTTAAAAGAAGCAACTCAATTCATAATATTATTAAAATCAAATACGGATTGGCCACATTGAAAGCAACTCGCCAATTGCAAAATTATAGCTCCAAATACGCTAAAGCTCAGCTAGACCTAAAAAAAATTTAAGAATATGTCAGTTTAATCAAATCGCCCCAAAATTTCTTCAATTCAAGCCATATCGTCAAACCCTAAAGACCTCACATCTGTATAAGGATATTTTGAATAAATTACTACTTAATGAAATCAACTACAAAAATCGACTCTCTACAAACTATATTTCCCTTGCCAGACGCTATCACGTGCAACTTCGAGATAAACTATCTTTTTTGGACTATATAGTTCTCACAATCAGTCAGCACCGAAACCTACATAAAATATGTGTGGATGTCACAAGTACTCACAATAGCAAATTACTACGCCTTAATATATCTCCTCCAACGTTCAGCAACATAGATCACATTGTAAAGAAT
>SEYY01019564.1:55000-72500 GCA_009176605.1 Armadillidium nasatum
ATAATGCATACAACTGGAGCATCTTCTTCTATACATAATGCATACAACTGGAGCATCTTCTTCTCTACATAATGCATACAACTGTAGCATCTTCTTCTCTACATAATGCATACAACTGTAGCATCTTCTTCTATACATAATGCATACAACTGGAGCATCTTCTTCTATACATAATGCATACAACTGGAGCATCTTCTTCTCTACATAATGCATACAACTGTAGCATCTTCTTCTTCTACATAATGCATACAACTGTAGCTTCTATGAAAACGGTTCAGTTTCTCTTCTATCTAAAATATTTTTGGTATTTCCTTTTCCCGTTATTTTTCCTGGAAGTATCGCATTGTTTTTCTGACTATGGAGCTTCTAAGATGTTCGATGTACGAGGCACCTTTGAAACTACTTCACACCTCTCTAATTGCTTGTTCAGTATAGGGGCATTGTTCGTCCATGTATAAAGTATGCATTCCATATCTGAAGCGGTTTCATGCATAAGCACTCTATGAAAGAGTGAGATGTAGGGCTTTCGATTTTTCAACTCTACTTCTCTCACTTACTATTCAGTCTCTTTCAGACTGTAAAACTTTTATTGCTCTTCAATATGTTTTTTCCATATTGTTTTTTAATTTCCACTTTGTTGAACAATACCTCTCTTCATGTAAACATAGACTCAATGTTCTTAGCCGAATATTGAAGTGTTTAAACTATCCGACAGCACACACTGCTCTGTTACCTCTCACTATATCTACCTGAATTTTCATTCAATCAGTCTAATCAAATCCAGTTTATAAAATCTTAGTCGTACTTACTGTTACCTCTTTGGTTTCAACATATTTTCATCTCTGTATCCCGTTCTTTCTCTTAACCCTTCTCCAGCAATGTCACCGACCATGTAGACGATGAGGCATTTTTACAATTTTGATGAGAACTGACAAACATGCAGAGATCACCTACTATCGTACTTTTGTTCGTCAAAGTTTTCGAACATCTATTTACCAGAAGATTCAGTTAAGTACTATTTTTCTCATTTTTGCTGGACAGAAAGTTTTCGACAATGCACTTAATTAAAGCACTTAATTCCTTTCGAGACTGCACCGTATCCATAATTCTGATTATTTTCAGTGGCACTATTGAACAGTGGTCGAAGAGTTTTACCGTTCATGCATTAAACCTATCATCTATGTTCTTGACTGGAAATTTCGTAAACTACATATTTTTTAATTTTAATTTTCTGGACAAATCGAAACCTTTTCAACGAAGTCATGGCACTATCTTTTGACTTTAAACTTCTGAAAGTTCTGTTCTCTCCTATACCCATACTTTCTACCTTTATATAATCACTACATCACCTGTCTACTTTTGTAAAAGCCACTGACTGGATCCTTCATATACCCATTTCATATCAAAGAGCATCCTATTCTGCCACAAATAACTCTTGTAGGAGAAATTTTAGCACAATTGATTTTTGTCACTTATTTCTACCAAGGGCAGAGTAAACTTTTTTCCATATAAAAAAAGAAAAAGAAAACGAAGGAAAAAAAACTATTTTATTCTACGCAATTTTCTCATTATCAAAATCAAAAACTGAAACCTTCGTTTGTCCTTTAATATTGTAGATTGTTCCGTTTCCCGATCGACTTTTGAAATATGTTTTTTTTTTTTCACTTAAGATCTACGAAGCTAGTGCATGAGGCTTCATCAGAACATCACTTCGACAAGTTGCTTTCACTATAGAGGTGTCATTTGTCATGTATTTATGTACGATTTATATCGCGTGGCTACACTCATAGCAGTTCTTTTTGAAAGGTGGAAATGTAAAGACTTTTTCCTTGATATCAACTTCCAACTCTTCATCTCCAACCTCTCAAGTCTTAACTTTTGCATCAATCTTTATACCATCAGCATAATCAACATTGCTTGTTTGAATTCTTATATCCATACTGCATACTTTGAGGAAGGCTTTTGTAATTATTCATTTTTGGGCAGTTCTGTCCAATGTGATGTAAGTGTTAATTTCATTTTCACAAACTCTTGTTTTCAACAAGGCCCTCAACAATTTTTACTCAACTTTGCCATAGGTTAATTTTACACTTTCAGTAATGATCATGTACCAAATATTTATTACATAGCTAAATATTTTTTAAATAGCTAAATATTTATTAAAATGATTTGAAACTTTAATTAAGGATTAGGCTGTACTGATAATTTTGTAATTATCTTCAAAAAGAAGGGTAGTTATAGGGATATATATATAATATAGTATATATATATATATATATATATATATATATATATATATATATATATATATATATATATATATATATATATATATATATATATATATATATATATATATATATATATATATATATATATATATATATATATTCTTGCTCGAACTTCCTGATACCTTGTATCAGGGTTTTAATAATCATTAAATTTATTATTAGTAGTAAAGAAATTTAGATAAACGAATTTTTAATTAATAATTAAAAAAAAAAAACAAGTAAAACAACAAAAGAAAACAAACAACGGAAGAAGTTTGACATATTTTTGAATATGAATAAAATATATTTTAAGTATTTTTGACTTTTATTTTCTATTTTTTTTTTTTTATTTTTTTTTTTTTTTGAAGTGAATGCGACTTATACTCGGAAGTGAATAGATCTTGGAGATCTTTATAAAAATTAATATATTATATATATATATATATATATATATATATATATATATATATATATATATATATATATATATATATATATATATATATATATATATATATATATATATATATATATATATATATATATATATATATATAATATATATATATATATATATATATATAATATATATAATATATAATATATATATATATATATATATATATATATATATATATATATATATATATATATATATATATATATATATATATATATATATATATATATATATATATATGTAATATATATATATATGAAAGTTGTTGCATATATTAAAATCATTATTTTTTGAAGGTTATTCTATAAGTGTTACGATGTTTTCAGTCTCTTCTCGTAAGCCAGTGGGAAAGAGTCGAAATTTCTTAAGTGCTAAATTTTTTTAAAAAAAAAATTTGTTGATAAAATTTATTTTATATGGTGGGCAATTTATGTAATATATTTGAACATAGCTTTTAAAAGTTAGTTGTGAAGTGGGCCTAAACGGGTGGAGATCTATGTTTTTTGTTTATTTGTTCTATTGTTTTACGAATTGAATTCCGGATATATATTTTAAGTACCGATCCAAAGATGTGATAAAGGTGTGCATGTATGTGTTGAGTAATTAATTTGTGTAGATAATTATATTTGTAGTTTTATTTTATTTATTTTGTCTTATTTTTTATATATATAGTGATACACCTGAAAATACGTTATGCAGCTGTTGTTGTATAGGGGTCCCAGTCGTGCATGAAAAGGTGGGAAGTGAGAACCAACCTTTGTTATCCAAAAATAATACCATAAGAAAAATGCCCAGCCTATGTTGTTCAAGTAAGTTTTCAACTTAATTTTCTGTACAAATATTACTAGTAGGCCTCTTTATTTTTCAGTTGAGAGAGCCTATTTAACACCTACTTAATAGGCACAATCCTTGGCCAATATTTTAAATCTTTTCTTCATTTACACCTATTACTTCAAATTGTTTTAGCCTTGACTAATATATATAGTTTATTATATATATATATATATATATATATATATATATATATATATATATATATATATATATATATATATATATATATATATATATATATATATATATATATATATATATATATATATAGTAATACTACTGATACTAATAATAGTAATAATAAAAATAAAATAATGTTTTTAAATGAGATTGGCCCCCCACTTGCGTATTTTGTATTCAAAAAGTGATTGTTTTTTAATTTGTTAGTAACAAAATTGCTGTAGATAAAAGGCTTCATATTTCTTGTATACAATTTGTATATATAAATAAAATTATACATACATATACAGTCAGTATATATATGTATATACGTATTCCATATTGTAATTTTGTTTCTTTTTTTTTGTTTTTCTGTATTATGGAAAGTGAAAAGATTTTAATTATAAGATTTTATTTAAATTTTATTTTTATTTTTTTTTTTTTTTGTACCAGTTACAGTAATATACAGAAATTTGAAAAATTAAGTTTAAAAATTAATATTAATATATAATAGTTAAAATTTTTGTTATATAGTTTCTTGATATATTTTTTGGGGTTATTAAGAATTGTATTACCTTCTAATGATTTTATATATTGTAATTAGTTTTTACCATCATTAAAATTAAGAATATTTTAAAGGGTCGGAGTATTTTGTTTCTAAAATGTAATATAAAAATTTTTTAAAAGGTAGAAATTTCTTGTATAATTGAGAATTTTTAAATTAGATTTAAAATTAAATGAAGTGATTGTATATTAAACATCTTCCTTTGGGTATTCCATTTGGTAGAGAGCTTTCATTTTATTAATAGGCTTCAATGTTTAAATATGGTTCAAGCTTTACGAAGACAGATTTTAGAATCTGACCAAGCCCAATTTAAATGGTAAATATATTAATGTGTGCACATAATTTACATTGTTAATAAGGCTAATAGGTATGAGAACATTTGTTATTGGACTTGATAAGTTTATGGTCTAGATGTTTATTATTATGATTAATAACGATTTTAATTACTCATTTTTGACACTTCTAGTCTTAGATTGATTTTGTAAAATTTTTAATCAAATATAATGACTAATATTTAATTTACACTTAAAATTTATTTATTTAAATATTTAAAACTAATTGAGACATCAAAACTTTATTTAGTATGTTTTCAAATTTTAACATCAAAACTTTATTTGATTTGGATATTGGCTAGTTGAGACTTAAACTTTGTTTGTACAGTATGCACTTAGATTGAAATGACTAAATTTTGTATTTTTAGATTAATATCTAAAATTTAAATCTTTAAGAGATAGTGGTGAAAAGTGCATTTTTATGCATTACTCAACTTTTAATTTTCATTAAAATGAATATTACGTAACTTTTTTTTTCATTGGATACATTCAGAATACTAAAATAAGATTATAATATTGTTCTGATTACAATAAATAATTTAAGTGACTTTTATCATTTGGCTAATGATATAGTGGAATATGGCTACCATATTATAAAACCCGTAAAAGTATTGCAAAGTACTGTAACATAAATCTTATTTAAGTATGGAAGAGAAGGATAAAAATTAATAACCAGTGGTTAACGGTTAAAAAAAATTGGTTTAGTTAATTAAACATCTGCTTAGTGCCTGTATTCTTTTTGTATATTACTTTATTACGTACAGTATAGTGTGAGTGATATGCTTCCTGGTTGCTTAGGTTTCCTAATATTTTTATTCTGCATGGTTGTTGTCAAAGTTTTTGAATCGTGATAGGCACTACCTTTGACCATGGTTTGATGGTGTTATTATTATTATTATTATTATTATTATTATTATTATTATTATTATTATTTTTCAGTTACCAGTGTAACCATTGGAACTTTATTTCTAATACTTGGAATAATTGTTGCCGTCTTCTTTGACCCATTTATTAATTCTGAAATTGACAAGGTAAGATTTGATTTACTATTTACTATGATCATTTAATTATATTCTTACTGTAACAATAGTTACTAATTCCTTGATCATAATAGTCAAAATATATCATAAAAGTAGTGAGTAGGTCCTATAGTACTATGTAGTATATTTGGCAGTAGTAAAGTACTCAAAAATATTCATTAATCCGCAATTTACATCATTTTAGAATATTGATTGAGAATATGCTCAAATTTTTAGTTTAATAATAATTTAAGACTGAAGGGTTGGAAATCTTGAAAAGGGCTCTGCCCGTGAGTGGTGGCGTTCTGTAAAAAAAAAAAAAAAAAAAAAATATGGGACTGGATTGTTTTAGGTGATTTATTTTTGTGTATGAAATAATTAGTTTTATTTTATTCATCAGATTAATCCACTTTAAGAATTGAAATATTTTATGTAAGGGCCAATACTAATGAAGGAATAACTTTATTGTATTTAAATATTGATTACATTTGATTATTGTACATTTCAGGAACTAGTTTTACGCAATGATAACAGTTCTGAAACTTTCAAATTATGGTTAAATCCACCTATTGTGCCTTACTTGAAGATCTACTTCTTTAATGTCACGAATGTTGAGGCCTTTATGAGCAAAAAAGAAAAACCCAATCTGGTTGAAGGTTGGGCCGTATTCTTACAGGTAACTTGTAAACATTAGTTGAATTCTTTATTATTTAGTATAAACATTCCCTGATTATTATCAAACTATTTGACTGATACTCCATTTCTTTCTAGATTATAGCAAATCTAGGTTTGGTAGTATTTATAATTATGGAATGAATTTTCTTTGAATTTTTTTTTTTTATTCATGGTTTTTATATTGTTTTCTGAAGCTGCCTTTTTAGAGAAACTTGAGGTTTTATAGTTATTTCTAATTTTTATTTTTCTAGTCATTGTTATAGTAACTAATTGAAAAGAAGAAATAGATTTCTTTTGATGACTATGAAGTAGTAAGGAAAATTTCTATTGCAGCTCTTTCTCACTACTAAAATTCTTATGAAAGTACAGAGTCATTTCAAACTTAAATGTACTGGTTGGTGTTATTATTATCAGAGTTGTTAAAACAATTATGTTGTGCATGCATCCATTATTTTTCATCTGTACTTTTAAATGTTAAAAGCACACTTTAGATTTAGTTGGTGCTCTCTCTACCATTTTGTAAAGGTTTTTTGATTTAATAAATGTAGAAATAAATTTTTTTAGAAATTTCTGAAAATTGAGAATTTTTGGCTGTCAGTGAAAATTTCTAAAGTTTTTAAAATTCAGGCATATAATGGTTGTAGTTCCTATATTTTTACTCTACTCCAACAGGGGTAAAATTGCTTCTGACTCTACAGTTATTATTATTTATTATTTTTTTATTTTTGTTTTATTTTATTTAAAATTTTTCATTTTTTAATTAAATTTGAAATTTTTTTTTTTTTTGTCATTCTTAAATTTGTGGGAGCATTTATTGTCCCTTTTTTATTTGTTTATTTTTGATTTAATGTTCAACTTTTTGGAATAAAAGTTAAATCTCCTAAGGTCATTTAAATGCTTTAGTTGAATATTCAAATTCAGACTTGGACATAGTTGTATATCAAATTTTGTTTTAAAAATTGTTATAGAAAGAGATGTCGTAGTTTGTCATAGTCTGTTTTAGTGTACATCTTAACGTGAATTAAAACTGGGTATGTAAATTCATAATCAAAGGTCATTTGGTATTGGGTATGACAAATAGATAAACTTTTTTCACTAGGGTATTAAGTTAGTGAAGATAATCGTAAAGGAGGTTGTGTAAATATTTTAATGGAATTTTTTTCAATTTGTTTTAATATTTTCTTTTTTTTTTTCTTTTTAAGAGAAGAGTGGCATAAGGTAGATGTTAAATTTCACGACAATGGAACAGTTACATATCAAACTAAAAAGCTTTTCTTTTTTGACCCCGAGAACTCAGTTGGACCTGAAAGTGATTTGATAACTACGTTGAATATTCCTGTCAATGTAAGTATATCTGTATTCATGCTCGGAAGTGTCTGAATTGAATAGTAATTGAATGTAAATTATTTTCAGACTGACTTTTGAAATAATGAAACTGAAAGGGTTTTAAAAAATCGTTGAGAATGTAAATTCCAACTATGGACCGACAGGGACCCTGGCCTCATCTAATAATCAGGGAAATCCAGGGTTAATTGCAAATTATACTTATTAATTGTGGATTAAATCAAACCAAAGATGTATTAGAATTTGGGGGAGGGAAATGTTCAGGAACAGAGAGCAGTGATAATTTTATGTATTACATTTTTTCAAACTTAACGACCTAAGTAAACCTGTTGAATCACTATTATGAATCAGAAAAATATTTGTTTTTTTTTTTCAATTTTCTTGTAGTTTTAAACTTTTATTATACAAAACCTGTAATTTTCTGATTTTTTTTTCCTTCTGAAAAAATGCATATAATCATTAATTTAAGTGAATGTTGGCTATTCTACTCCTTCCTTATAATTAAATTAAATCTCAATTAAATTTATATCTAATTTTCTTAACCTAAAATTTCAGTGCTTTTGACCTCTTTACAAATTTTAGGCAACCTCGCCCCTGTCCCCGTCCCCATCTCTGGTCCCGGCAAAGTTTTTTAAATTTGTTAAAAAAATTTTTAATGTCTAGGGAAAAATTTATTACATACTATCAAAATTATAATTCCCCTTATTTCTTTGCAGGTGGCTGTTAAAAAGGTATCTACAATGGGTCGTCTGATGCAGTTGGCTTTTTCATCGATGTTGGAAGTACTAAAAGAAGCTGCTTTTACAAGGAAGAGCGTACGAGATCTAGTTTGGGGATACGATGATCAACTCATCGATCTATCAAAAAAGTTTCTCCCCAAAGAGGATCAAATGCCTTTTGATAAATTTGGCTACTTTTATCAAGTAAGAAAAATATATAATTTAAAATTTTTTTATTTTTTTTTGAATTTAGTTTAGAATTGGGTAAAAAAGAAACTTGACACACCTTTGATAGCGTTTAATTTTTAAATACAGCTGGAAAAACAGAAGATAGAGAGTTCCACAGAACAGAGATGGCTGGAAAGGTTAATGTTTTTATAGTAAATTTAGCGGATTCATTGTAAGAGAACAGGTAAATGAGACAAAGTATGACAGGTAGATAAAATATTGGAACATATACAGTAGGGATGGAGTGAAGTATCGGTATATATTTCTAATATATATATATATATATATATATATATAATATATATATATATATATATATATATATATATATATATATATATATATATATATATATATATATATATATATATATATATATATATATATATATATATATATATATATATATATATATATAATATATATAGAAGAGTTGCTATTTGGCGAGAGGAAGATGTTGAAGCGAAGGAAGCGTGTCAGATTGTATGTTGTGAATGCAACTAGTTTAATATTTTAAGTAATAATAAAAATGATGATAAAAGTAATATTAAAAATACTTATAATAAAAAGTAAAAAATAATCTTAATAAAAAAAATAATCATATATAATCACTAATAATAATAATAATAGTAGTAAAATAATATAACCATAATAATAATAGTAACATAAAAATATTAATTAAATAAAATTAATTATAAAAAAATTTAAAAAAAAAAAAAAAAAAAAAAAAAAAAAAAAAAAAAAAAATAATTTAATAATAATAATAATAATAATAATATAATAATAATACTAACCGGGAATATTAAGCAGTCAGAACTGGTTACAGCTTTTTATTGTTATTATTATTATTATTATTATTATTATTATTATTATTATTATTATATTATAATAATAATAATAATAATAATAATAATAATAATAATAATAATAATAATAATAATAATAATAATAATAATAATAATAATAATAATAATAATAATAATAAATACTGTCGTATCATTCAAATTATATTTTTATATTAATTTTTATATTCTTCCTGCTGTGAATTTTCACTTCCTCATTGTTGGGAAAGGGGGCGTGGGTGTGGGCGTGTGAAGTGCATGTTTTGATCCTTTTATTGGGCAAAATTTAAAATATATATATATATATATATATATATATATATATATATATATATATATATATATATATATATATATATATATATATATATATATATATATATATATATATATATATATATATATATATAGATACAATCTTGGTGAAGCTTTTAAACAACATAATTTACATGTTAATACTTTTTTTATTTATTTTTTAATACATTTGTATTGATATTGGGTGTATTAAATGAAATTATGTGAGAAAGTGAGTTTTTAAGATAGGATTCGAGATTCGAATTTTGATTCTGGTGCCAACTATTTAGAGTCATGAGACGACTCGGCTAGATTAAGAGATTCCAGAAGGCATTTCAAGTATTCTTATTCCAGTTTACCAGAATTCCAATATTTTACTATTCTGGGTTCTAGGATTCCTATTGATGATTAACCACAACTCTGGTTGATTGGTGTACCATTTCACCAGATTTTACTATTCTGGGTTCTAGGATCCTATTGATGATTAACCACAACTCTGGTTGATTGGTGTACCATTTCACCAGATTTTACTATTCTGGGTTCTAGGATTCCTATTGATGATTAACCACAACTCTGGTTGATTGGTGTACCATTTCACGAGATTTACTGCTCTAAGGGGGAGAGTCTTTGTTATAATCATAGTTTCCCCAAAGCATAAGTATTATTTTCTGCTGTAGCCCTATTCCTTTTTGGTCCCCCCCCCTACTCCATACAATATAGATGGGGTAAAGGGGGATGAAGCTCATTAATTATAAACACTTTTTACCTTTTCAATTACGTTATTAATTAATTAAATATTCTCTTTAAAATTTGTTTTCAAGGTTCCCAGATCCTAAAATTGCACCTAATTATAATTAGAAAAGAATACAGAATTATTATTAATTATTATTATTATTATTATTATTAATTAAAACACTGTTACATGGTGAATTTTTCTCATTTGAAGTGTATTTAAATGGAAAATTTGAGTAAAATTTTCAAATGTTTCAGAGAAATGGTTCAACTGATGGCAGATTCAATGTGTTTACGGGAAACCTTAGTATGAGCAACTATACGATCATAGATACCTTTAATTACACGAAAGAGTTAACGTATTGGAATACTCCGGAATGTAATCGCATTAACGGTACAGATGGAACTTCGTACCCACCGAGACCTTCTAAAGGATGGACGTTCTCTACATGTTCAACGAAAATCTTTGTCGGTCTTTACCACTGGTTTATAATAATACCCTTAAACATCAGGGTATTACAGCTTGGAGGTAAGATAGTTTTGTGTTAATGTGTCGAATACTAAAGTATGTTTGTGTGGTAAACTTGGACATTCATTTTTTTTTATTATTTATTTTTTTTTTTTTTTAAAATAATTTTCGTAATAGTGACAGACCCATTAAAGCTAATACCTAATCCAGGTATCATTTTGTCTGCTGTATGTCCCTGTATGTCATCAGCCTTCCACACATTTTAATTTTTTCCCACCAGATTTTAAACCATATAAGTATTATTATTTATCAATATTATTTATTTTATTTACTAATTCATTATTATTATTCCTTATCAGGTTTGTTCCTCCCGCTGATGTGTTTGCCAACGTATCGACGAAGCCGGAAAATAAATGTTTTTGCGTTGGAGGACCACCCTGTATTGGGGGGGGAGTCTTTGATATCAGTCCTTGTAAATTCAGTAAGTCGTGTTCTGATTTTTAGTGTTAGAAGAGCATTTTAAGCAGAAAAATACAGGGTATCTCCTAATTTTCTAGCACTGTTTGATAATGCCGCATGTTTATTATTAATAGGAAGTTATATTTGGAAGACAAATGCTATCGGGTATTGTAAATAGGAGAGAGAGGGGGGGAGACATTTGTATTAATTAAACAATGAAATATTTATATTAATTAACAATGAAATGGGTAATATGGAATGAAAGAGTTTTTTTTAACATAAAATTTGTTTATTTTTAAAAAAAATTTTTTTTTTTGTTTATTTATTTATTTTTTTATAGATGTTTCATCCGTGCTGTCTTGGCCACATTTTTATCAGGCGGATGAGAAGTATTTAAATGCTGTGACTGGGGTTGAAACCAGATCCTCTGAAGCATAGTATGTTTATTGACCTCAATCCGGTAAGATATTATTAGACGATCGTTTGAGATTTTGTGTGATGGTATTTGTAGATTTATTTGTAATTCCCTTTGATTGGAATGCTGATGCTTCATTTTTATACCCCCTTTATAATGGGGTTTAGAGGAGGAATCTTTTTTTTTCAGTGGGTTGATTGAGGTTTCCACATTTGTCATTTTACAGGAATTTTTTTTTTTTTTTTTTAGTTTACTTAAGTACTTATATCCTGACGTAGAGTTAAATATTATTGATAGGGTTATCCATCTTGTAAGATTATGATTTCTAAAATTTGTTGATGAGTCATCGGAACTGAGGAGCTGGAGCTAAAGGAAGCCTTTATACTTCCCCTTTTTTCTCACCCTTGTTTTGATAAAATATATAAATTTAATAAAATTTTCATTTTTAATTCCGCAGACCCTTGGAATGCCATTGTCAGCAGAAGCCCGTGTTCAGATAAATTTTATAACAAAAGGTTTGCCAACTATTAAAGCAGTCGCCAACCTACCAAACATTGTGTTCCCTGTGTTGTGGTTTCAGGATGTAAGTTACTTTGTTTTAAATTATTATTTTTTTTTTTTTTTTTTTTTTTTTTTTTTTTTTTTTTTTTTTTTTTTTAAATAAAAGTTCACATCTCACGGGCATTGCCCTATTCTAGGAGAGGAACTTTTCTAGGTAGTATATACCTAGGATCCCCAAGTGGGATCGAACCGGCACCCTCAAACACATGAGTCAATCACTTTACCGTTTGAGCCACGGTAAACGGCAAATAGTTATTGGTTTTCATTTTCTACTGTAGTTTTTTTAGATCAACAGATCATTTGGAAGGGCATGTTTATTGAAGGATTATGAGTAGTTTTGTTGTGGTAAAACTATAGAGAAGGATGAGAGGTAGCTCACTTTTTCTGGTTAAGACCTCTGATTATATTGGAAGAAGTTTCAAAATTATATTTAGAATGTAGATCGAGAGGTATAAATTTCACGAATGTAGCTGAGAAATGAGAAGCCTGTCCGATGACATGAAAAGAAGCAGAAAGGGTGATTGAGTGAATGATCTAAAAGCTGTGCAGGTTGATGGTGGAGGTAGTAAAGTGGAAAAGAAAAACTATTTTATGAACATGAAACAGTGTTGGAGGTAGTAAAGTGGAAAAGAAAGACTAATTGAAAGCTCGTTAGGGGTCTATGTAAATTTATGAATATAGTTTTAATGTTTATTGCAAACTTATTGTACAAAAATTTTTTTTTATTTTAGAATTGCGGCCTACCTAGAATAAGTAGGCCTAAGTTAATTTTACTAAAAATAAAAAATAAAACTGTAGCTTGAATTAGTTTTTGTGGTATAATTATCATTTATTTTTAACTATTATTATTATTATTATTATTATTTGCAGGGTGTTAGCTCTCTTCCACCAAATGTTATTGCCTTGCTGGAGAAATCTACTTTTTACCCAAAGGTAATATATATTTATATTATATATTATTATATTATATATTATATATATTATATCAATACTTGGAATAAATATCATCATTGCTATTATATATAGAATTGTTGTAGCAAACTTATATTTAACAACTTTGTTATTGTTGCTTGCATGATCATATATATTTCCGTTACTTAGAAGTAACCTATCCAACATAATTATTAAATCTATATGTACTAAACTTTTGGGGCTCAAAGGAAACGGAGTGTTTTCCCCTAGCAGCCCCTTTTCAGAGAACTACATTATTATTATTATTATATTATTATTATTATTATTATTATTATTATTATTATTATTATTATTATTATTATTATTATTTTTTTTATAGTATAGGACCTTTTTGTAGTAATATTCAAACTTTTAAATGTACTTTTTAATAAACTATTATAATATTATATTATTATTATTATTATTATTATTATTATATTATTATTATTATTATTATTATTATTATTATTATTATTTGCAGGTGTTAGCTCTCTTCCACAAAATGTTATTGCCTTGCTGGAGAAATCTACTTTTTACCCAAAGGTAATATATATATATATATATATATATATATATATATATATATATATATATATATATATATATATATATATATATATATATATATATATATATATATATATATATATATTCTCACCTCACCATCCTCCTGTAGGGGCAAGCACCCATCAAGTGTTTTGGACGAAATCCCTACATCACTGTCGACCATCATACGCTCCCATATTTCAGCCATGGTTCTCCCCCTTCTCTTTTCACTGCTCTCTCAGCCTCATCCTTCCATCTAATCCTTGGTTTCCCCACCAATCTTCATTCCTTCTTGCATATATATTGCTGTTCATCCTCTTTACATGCCCAAACCACAAAAACTGTCCTCTCTCCACTCCCAGCTCCGCCCTCACATCTTCGTGTCTTAGGTGATAGGGATGGTGCCACCAAAATTGAAACCGACTTGCCCTGGTGCACGTCTATTCTCTTTATTAATTTTTGCAACATTCGCAGTCTTTAATACAATTTCCACTTTGTTGAACACCATCTCTCTTCTTCTAGACCTTACTTCTTATTCTTGACCAAAACTCAGGTGCTTGTACGTTCTGATGGCAAACCTTTTTCTGTTTCCTCTTATTGTGTATGTCCTCAATTTTCAGCCAAAGGCGGTTGTTGTGCATGTATGCTTAACGATTTTATTTGCTCTTGGGTCTCTAATTTGGAGTCTGCAGTTTTTCCATCTTGTGGCTTAAGCTCTCTTGCCTCTCTCCGATTATATTCATATGTTCTGTTTATTTATCTCTTAATTCTACTGACTATCCTAAATTCTTTGACTATCTAAACTCAAAGATAGAGCACATTCTCCCTTCTTCTCCTCCTTTCTCAGAAATCATCATAGGTGATTTCACTATTCACCACGGCCAGTTGCTTTCATCTAGTTCTTATGATACAACCATTATACGTTCCTTCCAATTCTCCATCCAGAATGACCTTGAGCAGTTGGTGCAGTTCCATATTCGTAACCCTGATCGCCTTGGAGACAAACCCAACATTCTAAACCTTTTTTAAACTTCTAATCCTTCGACTTATACTGGTAAACTCTATCCTTTTTCTGAGTTCTTCTGATCACCTTCTTTTATACTTAGTCACTATGTTTAAAAGTTCAGCTTCAGCAGTATGGTAGTACTTTACAATGTTACAGGATAGGCTGGAAATAGCTAAATGTAACATCTTCAATCAGGAAATTAGAAGAAGACCTCCTGGTGCCCAGTAAAAAATTTTCAACCGAAATTTTATGGAGCATCTATAATAAAAAAACAAAGATGAACATTCACTAGTAGAAGGTGAGCGGTGATAAGAAACAAAAGAAAAAGAAAATATTGAAAAAAAATAAGAAAAATCTTAATATTCTTATATTTTGTTTGATTTAGTCCACCATTAATAAGTATAATTTGCCATTGTAACCCCGGCAGGCAAACCCTAGTTTTCCCTGATTTTTAGCCAGGCCGAGGGCCGGAGCCCCGGTCGGTCCATAATTACTACTGTTTCTAAACAAGCTTCTAAGAGGTTGGGTATTCTGATGTGCTTTCGCTATTTCTTTACACCACCCCATTGCTTGCTTTTATAAGGGTATTGCTCATACCCTACCTGGAGTATCTCACACAAATCTAGGTGGTTCACTCGTATAGCTTTCCTTGATAATGTGGAGTCTATGGCTTTTCATCTTATCAATCCTCTTCAGTTTCTTTCTGCCAGTGGAATTTTTGCCTCACTTTGTCTATACCTTTCTAATTACATCAGACACTTCTTCCGAATTGCCTCGTCACATTCTACACAAGTCTCATCTTTCCTGTCCAACTCTGACCCCAGTCTTAACCGCTATGTTCAATTTTACATGTACTTAACTGGTAAAATGTGGAACACCCCCCCCCCTTTATGTTTTCTCAACTTCCTTTGACTTACAAACTTTCATATTGCATGTCGGGATGTAACTTGCCAAGGTTTCCGGTATTTCCCTAACTGATGGAAATTGGTAGGGCACTGACCTTTGGTCAGAAGAGGATATATATATATATATATATATATATATATATATATATATATATATATATATATATATATATATATATATATATATATATATATATATATATATATATATATATATATATATATATATATATATATATATATATATATATATATATATATATATATTTTTATGCACAACCCTAATGGGTGCAAGGGCTCAAGTATATATATATACCCATAGGATGGGTAAGACCCTCCCCTTGAGATTAGAAGAACAAATAAATAGAATTTTGCTGTTTTTGTGTTTATAAAACAAAAAAAAATTACTTAATGCATAATTTGAAATTTCAAATTACAAGAATTAAGTTCGCTAATGTTTATGATTTTGCCAAGTAAGCAAATTTAAATTTCAACATTCGAGTAGGAACCCTTTTTTGGTAGTTAAAACTCTGCACCGAAAACTGGAGATGTATTTGCTAGTACTCTTTTATAAGAGAACCATATCTGATTGAGTATTGATTTTGTTGGTAATAGTTGAGAAAATCTTTCCCCATTCTATTTCCTTAAATTATTTAATGTATTTGTATACTATGAACATATATAAGAGCGTAATTTGATATTGTTTATGTAAAATTGATTTTTTATTCCTTCAGGTAGCTAAAATCTCCATTTTGTCAGTAGTTTTTGTCATGGGATCCATTCTCTTCATCTTCGGGGTAATAGCTTTGATCTACTACCTGAAGAGTGTCCGACAATCAAAGGTCTTCACGACAAAGGAAACTTCTACAGGTTCGACTCCCATAAATGGTTCGGTTGGCTCTGCCGGAAGCGGTTATTCAAATCCGGCTGTATCATCGGATAATCCGGACTACGTCGGATTATAATTCTAGACTACTTACATATATAATATTTTTTTTTAATTATTTTTTCACGAAAAATACTTATATATATGTAATGTAACCTGCTGGGGTTATATTTTTTCACCAAATATTTTTGTTAGTGCCTTTATTCTGTAAGGAAAGTTATTAAATTTTTTTTTTTTTCTTTTTAAATTTTGTGATGTTATCTCTTATATGTACATACGTGTACGTATCTAAGCTTAACGCTCATATATATATATATATATATATATATATATATATATATATATATATATATATATATATATATATATATATATATATATATATATATATATATATATATATATATATATATATATATATATATATATATATATATATATATATATATATATATATATATATATATAATATTTTTATTATATATATATATATATATATAGAACATTTGTATTTAAAGTTCATATCACACTGTAATTTGAGTACAATTAAAAGGAGTATTATGAAAGGTTTTTTAAAATGTTTTTTTTAAATGTTTTTTTTAAATGTTTTTTTTAAAAATGTTTTTGTGTTTGAATGAATGAAAATAGGTTGATTTGATTTTAAAAATTTTCCCCATACAAAACAGTTGGAAAAGTTAAAAAATTCTCAAGCCCTGCCTATACACCCTATACAACAATTAACCTTTTTAATTTAAATATTGAACCACTAAATTTTTTTTATTTAATTTAATTATTTAATTATTTTATTTAAAATTAATTGAATTTAAAA
>SEYY01019564.1:75000-80000 GCA_009176605.1 Armadillidium nasatum
GGGAGACTAACTTTCCTGCTTCCTTTCGCTATTGAATAATACTTTAAAAACCGAATTTATTGCTGTGGAAACTAATTCCTTTAAAGAATACTCAATATTAATGACTTGTAGGAAAGTTCTAATGACTAAAGCATTTAATATGGTAGAAAAATAGGTTGAGTGCCGGGTGACTTCCTGGTGTAGCACACCTAAACTCTCCCACGGTGCCATATGACCAACCGGTTGGTCACATTATTGAATGAGCGTTATCTTTTCTGCGTCAAGGTACGGAAAATGTTAAGGATGGCTTGACAAGGAGTGGGCGACCACTTCGGCAAAAAAAAAATATTTTATACTTTTCTTTTGGCTTTACATAATGAAAATTATTTTTTAAAAATGTTTTTTTCTTATCTATTTTATGGTTTTCATGAAAATATCTCCAAAATATTTTTTAAAAAAAGTAACGTGACTTCCCCAGAGGTCCTTCCGGGAGGGGGACAGCACCTGGGGGTCCACCAAAAATTCAGCATCCTGGATGGACAAACTTTTTAACATAGGGACATTCCGGAGTGTTAAAACTACTTTGCTGTTTTGACCAACAAATTAACAACTCTTAAATATAAAAGTGAAAAAATCAAAAATATGTTGTCGAACTTGGACAATATTGAAACTGATTTTATATGGGAAAAATAGGTTGAGTGCCGGGTGACTTCCTGGTGTAGCACACCTAAACTCTCCCACGGTGCCATATGACCAACCGGTTGGTCACATATTTATTATTGAATGAGCGTTATCTTTTCTGCGTCAAGGTACGGAAAATGTTAAGGATGGCTTGACAAGGAGTGGGCGCCACTTCGGCAAAAAAAAAATATTTTATACTTTCTTTTGGCTCTACATAATGAAAATTATTTTTAAAAATGTTTTTTTCTTTTCTATTTTATGGTTTTCATGAAAATATCTCCAAAATATTTTTTAAAAAAAGTAACGTGACTTCCCCAGAGGTCCTCCCGGGAGGGACACAGCACCTGGGGGTCCACCAAACAATTCAGCATCCTGGATGGACAAACTTTTTAACATAGGGACATTCCGGAGTGTTAAAACTCCTTTGCTGTTCTGACCAACAAATTAACAACTCTTAAATATAAAAGTGAAAAATTCAAAAATATGTTGTCGAACTTGAACAATATTGAAACTGACTTTATCAGATTTCATTTAAACCAAAACTGAACATTAAGATTCAATACACTGACCATTTTTAATTGGAATGTAATTAAAATTAGAAGGATGTTCCAGTTAGAAGAATATTATTTACAGTTAGAAGAATATTCAATTACAGTTAGAAAAATATTAATTACAATTAGAAGAATGTTAATTACAGTTAGAAGTATGAATTACAGTTAAAATGTTAATTACAGTTAGAGGAATATTAATGACAATTAGAAGAATGTTAATTACAGTTAAAAGTATTTTAATTACAGTTAGAAGAATGTTAATTACAGTTAGAAGAATATTAATTACAGTTGGAAGAATGTTAATTACAGTTAGAGGAATATTAATTACAGTTAGAGGAATATTAATTACAGTGGAATATCAATTACAGTTAGAGGAATATTAATTACAGTTAGAGGAATATTAATTACAGTCAGAAGAATGTTAATTACAATTAGAAGAATATGAATTACAGTTAAAAGAATGTTAATTACAGTTAGAAGAATGTTAATTACAGTTAGAAGAATATTAATTACAGTTAGAAGAATATTAATTACAGCTAGAAGAATATTAATTACAATTAGAAGAATGTTAATTACAATTAGAAGAATGTTAATTACAGTTAAAAGAATATTAATTACAGTTAGAAGAATGTTAAACTTATTTTAAAAAAAGGTCGTTTTTGGAAAACTTGCAACGATTTTAGAGGTTTGTAAAATGCTACATTACATTGCAAAAAATTGCCCTAACGAATCGTTGGGACAAGTGGCAAAAATGTCACAGTGAAATTTTTAGTAGAGAAAAGACATGTTAAGCATAAGAAACTCGCTTCACCAATTTTCTAATAAGAAAATAACTGATTTTTTTTTTTTTTTTTTTTTTTTGACATTTTTCTGCCACTTGTCCCAACGATCTGTTGGGACAATTTTGGCAGTGTATCAATATTAAAAATATAATATAAATATTACTCTTTGCTGCCCGAATACATTTTCTCCTCTCCTTAATATATATATATATATATATATATATATATATATATATATATATATATATATATATATATATATATATATATATATATATATATATATATATATATATATATATATATATATATATATATATATATATATATATATATATATATATATATATATATATATATATATATATATATATATATATATATATATATATATATAAATATATAATATATATATATATATATATATATATATATATATATATATATATATATATATATATATATATATATACGATATATATTATATATATATATATAAATATATATATATATATATATATATATATATATATATATATATATATATATATATATATATATATATATATATATATATATATATATATATATATATATATATATATATATATATATATATATATATATATATATATATATATATATATATATATATATATATATATATATATATATATTATATATATATATATATATATATATATATATATATATATATATATATATATATATATATATATATATATATATATATATATATATATATATATATATATATATATATATATATATATATATATATATATATATATCAAAACTGCTTTTAGGAAACAAATCCGTCGGCCAGCAAATCATTTCCGCCATTTTGTTTGCAATCCGCCATTTTATTTCCAGGTAAACAAATCCGTCGGCCAGCAAATCATTTCCGCCATTTTGTTTGCAATCCGCCATTTTATTTCCAGGTAATCTTTATAAATATATTACGAGTTAACTGCGCATGATATAGGTGGAAGTTGAATGTTGGGAGTATGCTATCCAAAAGTTTAATTGAATAAATAGTATATAATGCATAAATAATATAAAAAATATCAAAAACAAAGTTTATCACTTTTTCGACCCTACTCCCTAACTTCCATCTCAATATATTGAAGTTTCGGCGGTCAAGGCCTAACTTAAGTTCAGCAATCTGGAATTAAATATATTCACAATTAGGATTATAATATATATTGTATGTTAAAATTATATTAATTTTTATATATTTAATTTGAAATTAGCAAGACCTAAGAATTAAAATGGTTTTTAAGAAAACTATCAATACTTGTCGGTTTTATGACACCGAGAAAACATACATGGCAGAGGAACATTTTACTGAGCTGGGGGAATTGAAGGGGAAAAGAGGGAACTCTGCTCTGAGTGATGATAAAATAGGATCGATATATCGATGTAATTTCTAATAATATCGATCGCATAATATTTAAAGCTTAACACCAAAGTTAATATATACTTTGAATAAAACATCAATATATATAACAACATATACTAATGATTTACCCAAACAGAACTTTTTTTTTTACTCTATGTCAGTTATACAACACCAAATTAATATGTCCTGTAAAAGACAAAATATGCGATATTATTAAAAATTACATCGAATATATCGCTTATATTTTATCCCCTCTCACTGGTTGGGAGGGTCGGGGGTAGACCTCCCTCGTTAAAAAAATATTCCTCTACTACTTATATACTAGATTTCTTGTTATAAAACTGATAAGTACTTTTTTTTACTATTTAAATCTGGGCCACAAAGCGATACAGATATTAATTTTCTGAGATAAGGTTACAAAATAAAGTGCATTTTGAGTATCCATAACAAAGCTTAAAAAAAATAATAATTAAAAAAAAAAATCTAATAACGACAATAAAGTGAAACAATTTAGGCGTTCAACATTATAGGCTTAAAGATATTTTCCGATTATCTAAAACTAGGCTACAAAGTGAAACATATTTTCTAATTACCTAAAACTAGGTTTCAAAGTAAACCTTGTTTTCAACCTCTAAATTTAGGTTACAAAGCTAAATATTTTAAATATATTTTGAGAGCAACTGCCAACAAAGGGTGTATGCAGCCCCTCCAGGCAGACAAAATACTACCCTTCAGATCATCACGAGTCCAAGGCAAACGTAACTGCTCTGTTAGGGCTCTAGTGGCGCTCTACTTTGAATTAGTACGTAACAATGAACAACAAAATAACTTACTTTTTTTAAACTTCTTTTTCTTCGAAAAATCTTTAAAGTTGAGTCTATGGGGACTGTCCAGAGTTTTCACCTCGAAGAATTTTAGGCTTTGAAAATAAGATGAAATATCTTGATTTTTTAGAGCTTTATTTTCGTCTTGCGAATAAATTTTATTTTCGACTCTTTTGTTAGAGCCAATTTTCGGGAGACAGTCTTCGTCATCATCTGTTGATACCGTCGTCGATGTATCTGGAGATAATCAAATTTTACAACCATTAGAATTGTGTAAAATATCAATATCAGATCTAAATCAAATACTGACATGTCCAGATACACTGCGTTTGAAAATATGTAAATCAAGGTAAGTGGAGAAACTAGAGAATGGAGGTGTGCTAAAGATTTTACAAGTAGAGTAGATAAAAGTCAGAGATTTGTTTAGTGTAGGAATGAGACATTGTAGAAAACTGAATAGTATGAACTATTCTTGGAGTTTGAAAGGAAAAGATAAGAAGTAAAAGAATGCAATTTATTATAGCTATATAGTATAATAGATAAGGAAGGTAAAATACCAGATTTGAAGGCTAAAAAATGATTGAAGAAAGTCCCTGGTGAATAATCATAGATTCCACCCATTTTTAATATCTACAAGGATTAAAAATGGGTAATTCCATGTTAAGTGGAATTGCCCAAGATATGTGTGTGTACTCCATACAAGAGCCGGCAATACCCCTTTGGTTTGGGTGTTTTGAAGATATTATTAGTCATGTGGAAG
>SEYY01019564.1:85000-87500 GCA_009176605.1 Armadillidium nasatum
TTGTTTGGAGTACGTCTCACACATCTGGGGTGGTTCCACTCATACAGCTCTCCTTGAAAAGGTGAAGTCTAGGGTTTTTCGTCTTATCAACTATCCTACAGTTCTCTCCAATCTCGTTCTTCCAGTCAATCGTTGCGTCACTTTCTCTTATACTATCGCTATTATAACGGACATTGCTCTTCCGAACTCTCTCGTCGCATTCCTCCTCCTTTGAGAAGAGCTCGTGCGACATGTCTTTCTGCACAATCTCATCCTTTCTCTATCCAATTCTCTGACCCCAGACTTAACCGCTATGCTCAATCTTGTATGTACTCGAATGGTAAAGTCTGGAACACACTCCCTCACACCTTCAAACTCCGTGAATCGGTACATGTCGGCTGTTAATATGACCAGGATCCCGATTTGCTCCTTTCTCTGGTGGAAATTTGGTAGACCTCTGGCCTTTGCCCACCAAAGGTAAAATATATATATATATATATATATATATATATATATAATATATATATATATATATATATATATATATATATATATATATATATATATATATATATATATAATATATATATATATATATATATATATATATATATATATGAGTAGAAAGGAAGGTCCAGTTTCAGCGATGAAAGGGGAGGAGTCAGGGTATATAGAATTTTAAGTGATCTGGAACCCTTTTCATTTCACCCCAGTGCCCGACTGTTCGTTATATTCGTTCCTTACTAATACAAAGATTATATCAAACGTACATTTGACCTCATAATAGAGACACTATAGGGTTCATACACGTAATTTCTGTAGGTGTTCCATTCTCCCATTTATAAGTCATACAAATCACATTTTATATAATGCAAAACCTTGAATATAAAATTATCAGAATATTCTGGTCACCGAGGGGCGTGGTTTCAAATTCTTGATGTTCAGATCTTTTGTACTAGATACAATTAGAATGAACAAGAATTTTGTTTGCTGGAAACAGAGGGTGTTGTTATAATTGTTGGTTATTATTTTGTTGATTATGTTTCGGATACTGAGGTTCGTGTAATAACACCTTGCCGTACATATGACGTCTGTTCATTTAGAGAAGATACATATGGGTAATGAGATGCAACTAAGTATTGTCTTTCTTTCACTCCTTCCCATGTCTTCCTTAGGAACTGTCGGCCTTTGAGGGCAGGGCTGATACCGAAAAGGAACTACTGAGTGATTTTGGTAAACGAATTATTTCTGGAACATTTAATGTCACTATTTTAATTCCAACTCTGTTGAACACCACCTCTCCTCTTATAAAAGGAAAATAAATATAAATATTATTTGTTAAATTTCAGTTACGATGATCGTTAAAGAGGGATTAGTCATCGTTGAAGAGGGATTAGTCATCGTTGAAGAGGGATTAGTCATCGTTGAAGAGGGATTAGTCATCGTTGAAGAGGGATTAGTCATCGTTGAATAGGGATTAGTCATCGTTCAAGAGGGATTAGTCATCGTTCAAGAGGGATTAGTCATCGTTGGAGGGGGATTAGTCATCGTTGAAGAGGGATTAGTCATCGTTGAAGAGGGATTAGTCATCGTTGAATAGGGATTAGTCATCGTTCAAGAGGGATTAGTCATCGTTGAAGAGGGATTAGTCATAGTTGAAGAGGGATTAGTCTTGTAATATTCAAGGAAAGATAAGGAACTCGAATGACTTTTTCGAGGTTATATACCTTTAATAAAGGTTTATATAGTTGTTGGAAGATATTTGGAATAGAGAAAAATAGCGGAGTTAAAGGTTAATGATATACGGGATTTTTGTTTCCACAAAGTTTATAAATAAAAAATCCGACTGGTAGATAGATTAATGCCTAAAGGACAAAAATGAACGGTAGAAGAAGATTGTAGTGGTTGAGAAGGAAGTGGTTGTTAAAGTGGAGGAAGACGAGAAAGGCTGTCATAAACCATCTAGTGTAGAATTAGATTAAAATAAAGATAGCCGGAAAGTTAGGTAATATTATTAATAGTTCTACCAGCATGAATTATATAGATTTACGGAAGATTATAGAAAAGATATGCCAACTAAAGCTTATAAATTTTTATTTAACAAATGATAATAATGTTAAACCTAATTTCTTTGCTCAAAACATTTTCTTAAAAAAACACATGCAAAAGATTCTAAACTGAATAAAAGAGTGACACTGGTATAACACCAGGGTAACACATAAGTGAAATCAGAGTGATACATGAGTGACACCAGGGCAACACATGAGTGACACCAGGGAAACACATGGGTGACACCAGGGTAACATAAGTTACACCAGAGTAACACATGAGTGACACCATGGTACATGGGTGAAACCAGGACGATACATGGGTAACACCAGTGTTTCACCAGAGTGGCACAAGAGAAACACAAGTGTGACATAAATGTTTGGAGAGAATGACAAAAGGGTATCACAAGTGACAAACAAAGGACACAAGGGGTAACACAAAAGTGACCCAAGATTGGGGCACAACAGTGACA
>SEYY01019565.1:20000-25000 GCA_009176605.1 Armadillidium nasatum
CAAAGAGAATAAGGAAGAGTTAACAAACTGAATTTCACTTTTACTTTTGCAGCGA
Source organism: Armadillidium nasatum (assembly GCA_009176605.1). Lineage (NCBI taxonomy): Eukaryota > Metazoa > Arthropoda > Malacostraca > Isopoda > Armadillidiidae > Armadillidium > Armadillidium nasatum. The sequence goes on from SEYY01019565.1 coordinate 20,056, forward strand.
GCCAGAGAAGTCTTGAGGAACAAGGACTAGAATGTTCATTTTATATACTACGTAGAAAATAGTTTTTAGTTTCTATTCTTCGAGAATATATATATATAATATATATATATATATATATATATATATATATATATATATATATATATATATATATATATATATATATATATATATATATATATATATATATATATCCGTATATCATTCACATATATACAATTAATTCCACCTATTCAAGAAAAACTGATACTTGATATCAAATCTTCTCAGAACAAAAACGATATGAATATGTTCGCCGAATCACTCTCTCTTGAACTGCAAGAATTTCAGATTTAAAACATACAATAGTTTGGAAGGAAAGAAACGTACGTACACAGACAAATAACAAAACGTGTATAATTTTGAATCCAATTAAAAATTGATATTTCTGGTCAAATGCAATGTATACTTTAATTAACATTATTGTTATTATTATTATTATTATTATTATTATTATTATTATTATTATTATTATTATTATTATTATTATTATTAATTATTATTATTATTATTTGGGAAAATTCTAATATTTCAAACATAGTTATAGTATATATTATAAGATTTCTCTTTGTATCTTAATAATAATAATAAAAATAATAATGATAAAAATAATAATAATAATAATAATAATAATAATAATAATAATAATAATAATAAATATATAAGTAATTAATAAAATAATAATAATAATAAAATGATAATAATTATAATTATAATAATAATAAAGTAAAGACAAAATATTAGTAATAAAATAAACCTAATTACAGCATCTACAAAATAACAACAACAACGACAACAAAAACAGCAACAACAACAACAATAATAATAATAATAATAATAATAATAATAATAATAATAATAATAATAATAATCATAGTAATAATAATAATAATAATAATAATAATAATAATAATAATAATAATAATAATAATAATAATAATAATAATAACAAAGAAAGAAAGATTAAAGGGAGCAATAATTTTTAATAAAGTTTATTAATTTACTTATTAATTTAATAATTAATTCTTTCTTTAGTTTTTCTTTAATAGTCCGAAGTTAATTAGCATTAATTTTATCTCACACTTTTATATATATATATATATATATATATATATATATATATATATATATATATATATATATATATATATATATATATATATATATATATATATATATATATATATATATATATATATATATATAGATATAGATAGATAGATAGATAGATAGATAGATAGATAGATAGATAGATAGATAGATAGATAGATAGATAGATAGATAGATAGATAGATAGATAGATAGATAGATAGATAGAAAGATAGATAGATATCTCCGGCCTTTGCCCACCATATATATATATATATATATATATATATATATATATATATATATATATATATATATATATATATATATATATATATATATAATATATATATATATATAATATATATATATATATATATATATATATATATATATATATATATATATATATATATATATATATATATATATATATATATTATATATATATATATATATATATATATAATATATATATATATATATATATATATATATATATATAATATATATATATATATATATATATAGATATAGATAGATTTAGATATATAGATAGATAGATAGATATAGATATTGGAATTCTCCGGCCTTTGCCCACCAGAGGAGACATAATACGTAATATATATTATATATATATATATATATATATATAATATATATATATATATATATATATATATATATATATATTATATAATATATAATATATATATATATATATATATATATTATATTGAGTAAAAAAATATTGGTAAAAAAAAAATATTCGAAATAGGATTGTATAAACAACGGATCTTCCGCAAGGTACCGCACTACAGAGCCCACTCTCCCTTAGGTTGTGCATCTGCACCGTTCACTACTACCCCACATAGAATCAAGAGAATAAACCTATGCACGTAATCACTTTTTTTTTTAAATATCAGTCCATCTTTCTGGAACGCTAAAATTGTTTTTAAAACTCCTTTCTTAATATTTGCCACACTTCACATGTGTGTTGACCAACCCTAGTTTTAAAGTGATAAGTGCCGAATGAAGTAATGGGAATATTTTTGATCTGATAGCATCATTAAACTAATATTATACATCGGAACTAATAATTCTTTCGAATTTTACCTACGGGTTCTATTTTTTTAATACAGAAATACTCATTACTTTCTACTTCAATTTTAGTTTTTATTTTTATTTTTAAAATTTTGTTTTGTTTTTCAATTCATAATTTTCTTCATGCATTTCTCATCGTTTTTAATTTATTTTCACTTTTTATAAATCTTGCCATCCCTTTAACTATAGTAAATGCATTATTATATAATTACAATCAAATGTTGAGTTACATTTTCTCCCTAAAAATTAAACTTCATTTTTTCTTCTTGAAATCTTCTTCTCTCTAATATTAAACTTCATTTTTTCTTCTTGAAATCTTCTTCTCTCTAATATTAAACTTCATTTTTTCTTCTTGAAATCTTCTTCTCTCTAATATTAAACTTCATTTTTTCTTCTTGAAATCTTCTCTCTAATATTAAACTTCATTTTTTCTTCTTGAAATCTTCTTCTCTCTAATATTAAACTTCATTTTTTCTTCTTGAAATCTTCTTCTCTCTAATATTAAACTTCATTTTTTCTTCTTGAAATCTTCTTCTCTCTAATATTAAACTTCATTTTTTCTTCTTGAAATCTTCTTCTCTCTAATATTAAACTTCATTTTTTCTTCTTGAAATCTTCTCTCTAATATTAAACTTCATTTTTTCTTCTTGAAATCTTCTTCTCTCTAATATTAAACTTGCTTTTCCTCTTTTTTTTTCAAATTCTTTTCACCCTAAAATTAAATTGCTTTATTCCTTGTCTTCTATTCCTTTTGTTACGTCAACTGAGAAATTTCAACAAACCGAGAAACGAATTTATATTAAAACAAAACCGATTCTTTCACTGTAAATCTCTTTCACCATTTCATAGAAGCATAAATCTTTTATATTGTTCTATTAATTGCATTTAATTTTACATTCCGTTTCAGTAGCAAATGCATTTATCAAATTTTCTCAATTCTTCTTTTTTTTTTTTCTTTAAGTGAAAATTAACTTCAAAGTCGTGATAAAAATATTTTTTCATTATAACCCTTCTGTAAGGCAATTAGTTATACGATATTATTACGGATGTGTTATTAACACATATAATAAAATAAGATTTAATCGTCCTTTTCATTTGTGTCTATACACTGCAAAAATTGTCCTAACGAATCGTTGGGACAAGTGGCAAAAATGTCACTGTAAAATTTTCAATAGAAAAAAGACTTGATAAGCATAAGAAAGTCGCTTCAAAGATTTATTTTCTAATAAGAAAACTGAAAAAAAATTTGTTGTGACATTTTTGCCACTTGTCCCAACGATTCGTTAGGACAATTTTTGCAGTGTAGTTTCCATAACATATGTTTTACCCATTTTAAATTCGTAATATGCTATAGGTGTACATGTTTGTATGAGCTTAAAATGGAATTTACGCTTCAATCGTATGTGTTATTTTATTCGTTAATAACACATTAATGATGATCTATGAAATTAACGTGTTAAAACGCGTAAAACTATCTAGTGTGAAAGAAGGCCTCTCTCTCCTCTTTCTTTTGGCATTTGCAATTATATATATATATATATATATATATATATATATATATATATATATATATATATATATATATATATATATATATATATATATATATATATATATATATATATATATATTTTATAACTGCTAATGATGTTATATTTTCGAGGAATCGAACCCGGGCCCCCAAAAGATGGAAGTCCGTTTGTTGACCACTATATGATGGTTCAAAAGGAAATAATAGAACTTCTATATATGAAAAGTCCCTTCATATTTCCCCGACCACAACTTGGGCGTAGCGTATGGATATTATATACACAACGGACTTCCATCTTTTGGGGCCCGGGTTCGATTCTCGAAATTATAACATCATTAGCAGTATAAAATTGTAAATCATGATTCCACGGTTTATCATAGTGGTTATAAAATTATAACATTTGCACTGCGGTTTATACTCAGGATAGAACCTGGTCCATGTTGACGCTACGCCCAAGTTGTGGTCGGGGAAATATTGAAGGGACTTTTCACTAGGCGAGAAATGTCAGTAGAAGTTCTGGATTATTTCCTTTTGAACCATCAGTGGAGTAGTGGTCAACACAACGGACTTCCATCTTTTGGGGCCCGGGTTCGATTCCTCGAAATTATAACATCATTAGCAGTTATAAAATTGTAAATCATGATTCCACGGTTTATCATAGTGGTTATCAAAATTATATATATATATATATATATATATATATATATATATATATATATATATATATATATATATATATATTATATATATTATATATATATATATATATATATATATATATATATATATTCAAGTTAAAGACATGTAAGGAACAAACAAGTTGCTATAAACTTATTAATAGAAAAAATTTATGATACTAATTTGTTTCCCTCTCTTGCTTTATTTCCCTATTCTCAACACATTAAACTTTCTACCCACCCTTCTGCTCACCCTTCCCCTCCCTCACCCTTTCTCTTTTCCCCTCTCTTACCTAACCCTTACTTCCCCTCTCCCAAAATTAATTTTTTTTCTCATTTCTCCCTTTGTCTTTCGCACCTTTTCAGTTCCTGTTATATATATATATATATATATATATATATATATATATATATATATATATATATATATATATATATATATATATATATATATATATATATATATATATATATATATATATATATATATATATATATATATATA
>SEYY01019565.1:32500-35000 GCA_009176605.1 Armadillidium nasatum
TATATATATATATATATATATATATATATATATATATATATATAATATATATATATATATATATATATATATATATATATATATATATATATATATATATATATATATATATATATATATATATATATATATATATATATATATATATATATTATATATATATATATATATATATATATATATATATATTATATATATATATTTCCAGTCCATTCCTTTTCAGTTATTTGAAGTTTCACATATTTTCATTCTATTAAATATATTTCAACTATTAAGTATTCAAAAATAATTTTAGTTAAGTGCATTGTGGATAATTTTGCTCATTCTATTTTATGTAATGATAAATGTGTTGACTTAAATATGAAACGGGTACACTAAATTGAATTTGCTTCTTTCGTAAGTTTATTCGGATATATATATATATAAACATACATGCATACGTACATACATACATACATATATACAACATACATACATACATACATACATACATACATACATACATACATACATACATACATACATACATACATACATACATACATAAATAGATAAACAGAGAGAGAGAGAGAGAGAGAGAGACACACACACACACACACACACACACACACACACACACACACACACAGAAACTTGACTCCTAAGTCATTTAAAAATTTTTTCCGATAATTGCTCATTCTTTTTATCTCCTAAAAAAAAAACTTAAATAAACAAATAATACAAGTATAATTCTAACAGTTTATAAAGAAAAAAAAATACAAGACAGTCATTAAATGTAAATAACCTTACAAAAGGTTGAACAAAAATCGATGTATTATTCATATTCCTCCAGGAAGAAAAAATAATCATACCTTTTAACTTGCAAATTCGACCTGGAAACCAAATTAATGAAATCAGAATTCATTTTTTTTTTTTTTTTTATTCGTTATTATCATCAAAATTTGTGGAAGTTATTAAGTTGCATGAATACAGTCAATTTGATTCAAGAGAAAAAAAAGGGGGAGAGTATTTCCGTATTGAATTGGGGGGATGGAAGGACTGTTTTTAAAGGGGTATTAAAGTGGGAGTTTGGGGGTGAAAATTTGAAAACTTGAACTTGAATATTAAAGGGCGTAACAGAGGAATCTATTAATGCGCATATAAGAAATATGCAAAAATGGACTGCCTGTTTCGGCTATATACCGTTCTTATCATTTCTAGGTATTCATTTTATTTATAAACTTATTTCATATTGCATATCATATTAATTTATATATATATAATATATATATATATATATATATATATATATATATATATATATATATATATATATATATATATATATATAATATATATATATATATATATATATATATATATATATATATTATATATATATATATATATATATATATATATATATATATATATATATATATATATATATATATATATATATATATATATATATATATATATATATATATATATATATATATATATTATATATTATATATCATTTATATATATTCATATTACAAAAAGATATATTTCGTATATTTATACATGTTAATATTTTGCACAAACACATTTCATGCTATTTATGCATATACATATTATACATAAATGTAATTCATAATATTAAAATTACATATTCATATTATACATTAGTATATTTCGCATAATATAAGGTAATATATAATATAATATAATATAATATAATATAATATAATTAATTCTCTCAATCTCTTTCTGCCCTTCGAACTATTGCGTCACTCCTTTCATACTATCGCTATTACAATGGACACTGCTTTTTTGAACTCTGCTGTCGCATACCTCCTCCATTGAGAAGGGCTTCGTGCAAAACGACTTTCTACACAGTCTCCCTGATCCAATACTCTTAACTGCTATGCTTAATCTAACATACACTCTACCGGTAAAGTCTGGAACACACTTCCTTTGTCTGTTTTTTCAACTTCTTTTGACTTGCATACTTTCAAGCACCGTATATCGAGACATATCGACGTTTAACTTTGGTGGAAATTGGTGGTCCTCTGGCCTTTGCTCACCAGAGGCGACAAAAAAAAGATGAAAACATATTTCATGTTATTTATGCATATTCATATTCATGAATATGTTTTATCTCATTTATACATATTCATAATATTCATAATATACAATGAATATACCTATTCAGATTGTAAATTAAATTAATTAATATTATTCATACTATTCTATATAATGCATTAATATATTTAAATTTATTCATATTCATACATATTCACAATGAACACTGCAAAAATTGTCCTAACGAATCGTTGGGACAAATGGCAAAAATGTCACAGTAAAATTTTCAATAGAGAAAAGACATGTTCAGCATAAGAAAGTCGCTTCACCGATTTATTTTCTAATAAGAAAATAAAATATTTTTTTTATATATATATATTTTTTTTTTTTTATGTTTTTATTCATTTAATTTTTGTGGTGAACATAAATATATTTCTTATTATTACATACT
>SEYY01019565.1:37500-40000 GCA_009176605.1 Armadillidium nasatum
AACCTTAATTTCTGCCCGAACTCTTCTCTTCAGTTTTTCTGAATTTCACTATGTAATAAAAAATAATTTTTTTTTTTTTGTCTTTGCTTTGAAACCATTATTTCTTAATTTCTTTTGTGTAGAAAACAAAGAAAATTAATAATATTCCATTCAAACTTTGCTTTTATTATCTTGACATCGATATTTCCAGACAGATCTATTTGCATTTCAGAGAAATTAATTTTTTTTTTAAAAATACACGACATATTTTTAGTTCTTGAACGTTCTGACAACTTATATGACGAAATAAACACAGAAGCATTTTGTTATGTTTGCAGTGAATTTATCAAGAAATGAGCAAAAAAGTACCCAGTGATTGCATCTTCTAAAATTTGCAAGGCCTATAATGGCATATTTTTTTCATATCATTATCCTGATCCCAAAATCAAAGTTTGAAGGAAATATTCACCGTTTTTCATACCTTCTAGATATAAAAAAATAGGAAATTTCAATTGTCCCCCAAAGACAAAAAATATGTTACATAGTGTTATATTCGATAAGTTTCATGACAACAAGACTGCGTGCTGTCCATTGCATGACTGAGATATCGACGTGCTTGAGATTCTGACGTTAAGTATGCACCATGTGCGTCTTAACTTTATCGTTCATTAGCGCAATGTCCTCAGCGACAAAATAGGGGTAGTCATGACAACATTTGTGAGAATTTTTCTCTTGTAACTATGATATACGAGTCCCTTTCTTGAAGGTCATTCATTTGACCCAGCAATGAAGAAAAGGTGTTTTTTCAAGCAATCTAAAGTAATTCCGTTCAGACTTTGTAGAAGGTTCCCCCGTAGCTGTTTGTGTCTTCTGTGCAACACCGCGCAAAGCGCTTTCCAGGTCTGTGGTAACTCTTTTTCTATTATTACGATGGATACAAATTTTTGTCTTATCGGAGAACAAAATCGTCTAGTTATCCTGTGCCAATATTTTTCGACCTCTTTTCTATCCTTGTCTCTTTATATATTAATTAATTTTTAGAAATCTTCTGTAAAAAGGACAAAACGTTAAGTGGTTTTTCCATATTTTTTCGGCTTTGTGTCCTTTTTTATCTTTTGGAATTTTTTTTTTAGTAAATAAAGAACAAAAACAAAATTTGTAATCACTTCGTTATTGGGTAAGATACGTATTTCCGAATTATAATAAAATTTAAGTAATTTTTGTGGATTCAGAGATATCATTATTTCACAATTCTTGGAATAACTTTTTTGTCTCCACTAATCTAAGATCTAACCAGAATTTTCAGGAACGCTTGAAGGGATTTATCAGAAGAAATTTTTGACATACATCCCTGAAAAATAAAGTTGATGTAAAACCTCTTAAAAAAAAAAAAAAAAAAAAAAAAAAAAAAAAAAAAAAAAATTAAATTTAAAATTTTTTTTGCTTTCAAATTTCATCACATGGCATCTTTTTGAGGGAGAGAAATCAAAAATCAATCAGAGAAATCTTTAGTTATACCATTCTCCAAGATTTGGAACACTTCGGTCAAATGACAAAAAAGTTACACGAAAACAACTCAAAGTAACAAAATGGCCTAAAAAGTGTAATATTTAAAAAGAGCCGAAAAACTGTCTGTCGACCTTTAAAATCACATATGATTGATGGGTTGAGTTTTTATTCGCAAGTATATATATATATATATATATATATATATATATATATATATATATATATATATATATATATATATATATATATATATATATATATATATATATATATATATATATATATATTATATATATATATATATATTAATATATATATATATATATATATATATATTTATTATTATTATTATTATTATTATTATTAAATAAGGAAATATTCATTTGTTACTCGCATAAATCTTGTCATGTAAAATATTCCTGCCCTTTTTTTTTTTTTTTGTGTTTATTTTGTTTTTTTTTTTTTTCAATTAAGTATTAAAAATATTAAATAAAAAACATGACAATATCACATTTATCGAATACGTTTCAGTAATAATTTAGATTATAAAAATCGTGCCAAGAAGAAAATAAGTGATTTCCCAATTATTATTTCTTGCTTAGATTTTGAAAACACGTCAGAGTAATCGCTATATTTTTTTGGGCTTCATTATAAAATATATACTTTATTATAGCAAATATATAGTAATATATATTATATATATATATATATATATATAATATATATATATATATATATATTATATATATATATATATATATATATATGGTTATATATATATATCATATATATATATATATATATATATATATATATATATATATATTATATATATATATATATATATATATATATATATATATATAATGGAAAAGGTGGAGTCTAAGGCTTTTCGTCTTATCAACTTTTCCTCTTTCACTAAAAGTCTCGAGTCTTTTTCTGTTGGTCGAATTGTTGTGCCACTCTTTCTATATAAACAGCTCTTCTGAACTCTCCAGTCCCATTCTTCCTC
>SEYY01019565.1:60000-62500 GCA_009176605.1 Armadillidium nasatum
TTAAATTATAAATAACAATTTCTAAGAAGTGGATTAACATTCCTGTTTGATTAGGAATTCAAATTGTATAATTTCCAGATAATTTTTAATCATGGATGAATATTTCCTGAATAATGGGTGATCAAATATATATCACTGTTATGATATTTTAGCATACTTAGGTCAATGCAATCAAGGATCTACCTGAGTTGTTTTTTTCCTCCTGTTAAACGGCACCTTATTTACCTATTCAGTAAAAAGAACGTATCTAGGACGTAATTTTTCCTAAGATATTAATTAGGGACCTAAATAGTCTACGTATTATCATGCCACGGTATCAGGAGGAATCTGTCTTAGTTTTAGATACAAAAAATAAACTTAAAGATTTGCAAAACCTTTAAAAGTATACTCATAGGAAACGAGAAGATACTCAGTATTTGTAAACACCAGTTTTCATGTTCTTATCCTTCGTTAATTAAGGAGGTTTTGAAGTGTTTGTATTAGCCAAATATGAGAGAGACATGTTTACATAGTAGTTAACATTATGAATGATATCAACACGCTTCACTCTTTTAGGTTGCCGTGGTGGTGTAGTGGTAATAACTTTAAACTTGTTACAACAAGAAAGGGAGTGAGACTTTGACCCTCTTTGAGGACAATTGTTGCCTTCCTCTTATAAATCTTTATACACTTTATATACATATATATATATATATATATATATATATATAAATATATATATATATATATATATATATATATATTATATATATATATATATATATATATATATATATATATATATATATCTGGTTGGCAAAGGCCAGAGGCTTACCGATTTCCACCGGAGTTGGAGTATAACAATCAGAGGCCGATTAAATGCCGACATGTCCCGATACATGACATTAGAAAGTGTGCAAGTCAAAGGATGTTGGAAAAATAAATAAAGGGAGTGTGTTCCAGACTTTACCAGTAGAGTAATATGTAAGATTGAGCATAGCGGTTAAGTGTGGGATCAAAGAGTCGGAGAGAGAAAGGATGAGACTGTGTAGAAAGACTTGCCTCACGAGCCCTTCTCAATGGAGGAGGTATGCGAGAGAGAGAGCTCAGAAGAGCAGTGTCCATTGTAGTAGAGAGAGTGGGGCAAGAATTTGACTGGCAGAAATAGACTGGAGAGGAATTAATGACAGCTAGAGAACTTATAAGGAGAAAAGACCTAGACTCCACCTTTTCAAGGGAAGCTGTAATAGTGAAACCACACCAGATGTGTGAGGTTTACTCCATGCAGGGGTGAACAACACCATTATAAAAAGCAAGGAACTGGGGTAGTGTAAGGAAATTACGAAGGGTCCTCAGAATACTCAAACCTCTTAAACGCTTTTTTAGAAAGAGAAGCAATGTGATCCTTCCAAGAAAGATCACGAGAAAAACAAATACCGAGAATATTAACAACAGGTGAAAGTTAGGGTTGTGTTTTCGATGATGTCATAGTTGTGTAGAAGGTTGTGTCGAGTAGAAAGAAAGAGAAACTGAGTTTTTGAGGCATTGAAAAGACCATTTTTTCTCTGCTCTAATTTGAAATACATGAAAGATCAGGGGTTAATTTTTCCTAGGCTATACTTCTTGCGTCAATTAACTGCTGCTGGGAAGGGTGTCTCTCAAACTGAAAAGAGTGATGATGGGTGGATGGAGTCATCAGGGTAATAATGAATAGGTGATGAAGTAATATACAGAATGTCATTTAAAAAAAAATAGAAGAATCATAAATCCTCCATTAAGAAGTGCTCGTGTGAATCGCCTTTTTACACAGTCTCACTTCCTCTGTTCAACTCTCTGACTGCCGACTTAACCGCTATACTCAATCTTACATGTACTATACTGGCAAGGTCTGGAACACACTTCCTTTATCTATTTTTCCAACATCCTTTGATATGCACACCTTCAAACGCTGTGTATCGAAGCATGTCGACCTTTAACAAAACTCCTATTTGATATTCCCCAACTCAGGTGGAAATAGGTAGAGGAGACATTATTTATATATATATATATATATATATATATATATATATATATATATATATATATATATATATATATATATATATATATATATATATATATATATATATATATATATATATATATATATATCCTTGAATAAACTTTCCATTGTTATAAGTTTAAAAAGAAGAAAGAGTATTTTAAGAATTCAGAATTTTTTTTGTTCACCATGAATAAACCGAATGTAAATTACTTGTAAGTAAAATGAAAACCATAATGTTTTTTTTTTCTATATAATATATATATATATATATATATATATATTATATATATATATATATATATATATATATATATATATATATATATATATATATATATATATATATATATATATATATATATATATATAGGGAATAATTAAAGTCTGCTAACACTCTCGCAGATCAAATATTCATTAAACATCGAAGTTTAAAGTTTACTATAGGGGAATCGAACCCGCGCCCTGTATCACAAACTC
>SEYY01019565.1:85000-87500 GCA_009176605.1 Armadillidium nasatum
TATTATTATTGCTTTTCATTGTTTTGTCATGACGTTGTAATTGTTTTTACTTGTTATTGTATTGTACTTTTCTTTGTAATAATATTTTAATTTGATTTGTAATTATATCGTAACTGCCTTTAGTTGTTTAAAATTATATGGTTATTGTTTTTAATTATTTTGCAATTGTTTTTAATATGTGACTGTATTATAATTGTTTTCAATTATATTGTAATTTATTAATTATATTGAAATTGTTTTTAATATGTAGCTGTATTATAATTGTTTTCAATTATATCTTAATATAATTTAAAAATAAATTTTAGTTTTTAATATGTAGCTGTTTTATAATTTTATTGAAATTGTAACACAATTTATTAAATTGTTTTGCAATATATTTTAATGAAAATAATATTTTGTAAAAATATTTTTTAAATATATTCTTACTTCATTTTAAATAAATTTTTAACAAGACTTTTGTTACCTTCCTTATGGTGGATATTGCTTTTTAATTTAGTTATCATTTAATGTTTTTTTTATTCCTATTAAATTTACTGTATTTTCGAGAAGAAAAAACGCTCCAAATAAATGCTGACTTTTTTTTTTCTTAATTTAGAAATTTTTGAAGGAAAAAAATAGTCCTTTCAAATAAATAAATTTTTTTAATTAGAAATTTTTAAAGGAAAAAAATAAACGTTTCAAATAAATAGAATTTTTTTTAATTTAGAAATTTTTGAAGGAAAAAAAAAAAGACTTAAAATAAATAATTTTTTTTAATTTGAAAATTTTTTAAAAAAAAAAAACATTTCAAATAAATAAACAGATATTTTTTTTTAATTTAGAAATTTTTGAAGGAAAATAAAAAAAAGACTTAAAATAAATAGATATTTTTTTTTAATTTTTAAAAAAAAAAAAAAAAAAAAAAAAAAAAAAATATTTTTTTTTTTTTATTTAGAAATTTTTAAAGAAAAAAAATCGTTTCAAATAAACAGATTTTTTTTTTATAATTTAGAAATTTTTGAAGGAAAAAAAAAAAAAAAAAAAAAAAAAAAAAAAAAAAAAAAAAAAAAAAAAAAAAAAATAAAAAAAAAAGACGTTTCATGTAAACAGATTTTTTTTTTTTTAAATTTAGAAATTTTTAAAGAAAAAAAAAGAGGTTTCAAATAAATACAGATTTTTTTTTTAATTTATAAATTTTTGAAAGAGAAAAGAGATGCTTCAAATAAATAAATAAAATTTTTTTTTTTTTTTTAATTTTTTTTAAAAAAAAAAATTTAAAATAAAAAAAAAAATTATTTTTCAATTTAAAAATTATTGAAGAAAAAAAAAAAAAAAAAGAGACATTTCAAATAAATACATTTTTTTTTTAAATTTAAAAATTTTTGAAGAAAAAAAAATTTCATATAATTTTTTTTTTTTTTTAAATTTTGATATATTAAAAAAAATTTTTTTTTATTTTTTTTTTTTTATTTTTTTTTAACTTTTTTTTTTTTTTTTTTTTTTAAAAAAATTTTTTTTTTTTTCTTTATAAAAAAGGTTGCAACTCACTGGCATTGCCTTTTTTAAACGGAAATTTTCTAGGAATTACTTTAAGTATCGACACAAGAGGAATCAAACCAGGAACTCTCACTGTACTGAATTAGCCATATTAGTATTACATTATGTATATATATATATATATATATATATATATATATATATATATATATATATATATATATATATATATATATATATATATATATATATATATATATATATATATATATATATATATATATATATATATATATATATATATATATATATATATATATATATATATATATATATATATATATATATATATATATATATATATATATATATATATATATATATATATATATATATATATATGATTTTTTAGAATTGTAGATCAAGAGTAAGAATGAAAAGGGAACTATCAAATTGGTTTAGCATAGGAGTGGGATTGAGACACGGGTGTGCAATGTCGCCATGGTTATTTAATTTATTGATGGATGGTGTAGTTAGAGAAACGGAGAGAAAAGGGAAGAGTATTAAATTGAGAAATATGGAGGGTGAATGGTATGTGGAACGTTTTACTTTTTGCAGATGATGCGATGTTGGTGGCAGAATCTGGAGAAAGGTTGAGAATACTGGTGAGAGAGTTTGAGGGGAAATGTGCAAGCATGAGATTGAAAATCAATCCAGCGAAAAGTAAAATTATAAGGATTGGAGGTGAGGATGAGGAGATGTGAAGGGAGGAATGGGGGATGTAGAAGTGGGAAAGGAAACTTCAGGAGGTGGTTGAATTCAAATATCTAGGAATGTTGGTGGAAAGTAAGTGTAGGACGGAAAAAGAAATAAAGAATAGAATGGTAGAGGGAATGAAAGTGTTGGGGGGCTAAGTGAAGTATGGAAGAAAGGAAATATTTCGAAAAAAATATAAGATAAGAATGATTGAATGTGTATGCTTGCCTTCTGTAATGTATGGATGTGAAACATGGATGATAAATGC
>SEYY01019566.1:7500-15000 GCA_009176605.1 Armadillidium nasatum
TATATATACCATTAAACTATGACATATGAGCAACATTATTATAATACCTACTAATTACGTACACACACAAAGACGAGCGCGCGCATATATATATATATATATATATATATATATATATATATATATATATATATATATATATATATATATATATATATATATATATATATATATATATATATATATAAAGGTGGAGATTGTTTCTGAGTTTCGATTTTGTTAAAAAAAATATCGAAAATCGAAAAATATCGGAGAAGCCTATCGTAAACAAGAGAGTTGCCAGAGGTACAATTACTGACATCCACACAATTATTATTACTTACTTTTCTAGCAGAACCTAATTCGACTTATCATAACCTGAACTTCCGAAGATGCCGTAAAAAGAGTATATTACCTTACTTTTCTAGCAGAACCTAATTCGACTTATCATAACCTGAACTTCCAAAATTGCCGTAAAAAAGAGAATATATAGTAGATAATAACAAGAACGCACTACAATGACAGTGAAAGAAAGGAAACTGAGCTATGAAACAGGCAGAAAGTATCGATTAAATAAAATATCGACAAAAAATATAGATATAAAAAATATAAATAAAATAGAAAAATATATATATATATATATATATATATATATATATATATATATATATATATATATATATATATATATATATATATATATATATATATATATATATATATATATATATATATATATATATATATATATATATATATATATATATATAGCAAGATTAGGCCATTTAGAGTTGAGAAAAAACAATATCAGCTTTCTTCTTTCATTTTGTTATAAACTTAAAACAAGCGAAGATTCTCTCCAGCCAATTTTAAGCTTTGTAAATTTTTGCCACGTTTTTAAACAAGTTTTTAGACTTCTTCATTCGAAAACTTTTAAACTTGAAATTTCTTTTTCCTTTATCTTCATTTTCTTCATCAATTTCTCTCTCTCTCTATCTTTCTCGCCGATTGTATCTGCTGAATTCTTTGCAATTTCACATACTTATCATTTCATTACACACATACTACTATATATATATATATATATATATATATATATATATATATATATATATATATATATATATATATATATATATATATATATATATATATATATATATATATATATATATATATATATGTTCTTTAGTTATGTTCCTCAGGGATATATGTCTTATCATCAAATATATTTGTACTTTTCATTTTTAATGACCCTTCTATTACTTCATCACCTATTCGCTATTTTGCCAACGACTCCGCCCTTCTTTAGGCTATTGTTTTCTTTTTGAAAGGCGTTCTATTCCACCTAACGTCAAATAACTTACGTCAGGAGTGTTGCCGTAGGAAAAATAACCTCTGCTCTTCTTCGGATTTTTAAATGGAGCAGAAAAAAAACAATGATTTTCGATACCACTGAAACTAAGTTTCAGAAATAAACTTTCAACACGACATAACCTTCCACACAACTATGACATCTTCGGAAGCATACAACTCAGATCTTCATCTGTCATCAATATTCTTAGTGTTTCCTTTTCTCGTTATCTTTCTTGGCAGGATCACATAACTTCTCTTTCTAAATAAACTTCTAAGCAGTTGTGTGTTCCGGAGGAGTCTTCAATATTTCTTATAGTCATCCCAGTTGCTTGCTCTTTACAGTAAAGAGATGTTGTTCGTCCCTGTGTTTTATTCATAATCAGATTTAGCAACCTGGTAAAAAAGAAAGCCAAAGACAATATATCTTTGCAGCAAACGATAATGGAGGCCTTGTAAAAATTCGTAATTTTAAAATTTTTTTTCCTTCTTACAAATCCTTTTCCGTTCGTCAATTTACCCCCCCCCCAAAAAAAAAAAAAAAAAAAAAAAAAAAAATCAAGTCAAATTATTTAGTCTTTATAATTAGGCCAAGTCTGAAAAAAAAATTCCCTGTTCTAAAAATTTTCCGAAATTTATAGTATTTCATAGATGAAAACAACTGATAAGAAAATTTCTGCATTATATTTATTTATAATAGCTATCGTGTGGTATTAATGTTAGTATGAATGATCATTATTTCTAGCTCATTTTGGTAGTATGCATAAACTGAATGATTAGTCAAAATAAAAGTCAAAATAAAAGTTTATTTAGCGGATTTTATTATTTAATTCTAGCCATAAAATATTTCCATGATATAAATTTCATAAAAGGAATCAAATAGTAATAAACTTAAGCTTTTAAAATGTCATTTACACACACACACACACACACTATATATATATATATATATATATATATATATATATATATATATATATATATATATATATATATATATATATATATATATATATATATATATATATGTATGTGTGTGTGTGTGTGTGTTATTTGTGCGAAGGTAGGCGATGACAATAAAAATGATTATAAATAATAATCGGATAAGATTTTTGGAACGATTAATCAAAGAAACATATTGATAAGTAAAAAAAAAAATACGTGTTTCTTTTGTATTTATTTATTTATATAAACCTTTATAATATACATGTGTATATATATTATTTATATTATATATATTATATATATATATATATATATATATATATATATATATATATATTATATATTTATTTATATTCACTATTATATTTAGTCTATTGTGGATCTTAATTTTTTTTTTTTAGAAATAGGAAGATTTGAAAGTAAAAATGGCTTCCTTTAGTTATAACACAATGTTTATTCATGTAAAAAGTGCATTAAGGATATATTAGTTTAGCCTTGGATAAAGATGAAAGGCGTAATTTAAAAAGAAATGTTTGTAATTATTTTTCGCCAATGTGAAGGAAGAAGAGGATTCAGTTTTTATCGTTTTCCATCCAAGATGAATTTCAGAAGACGATTGACGAATATCAAATTTATACAGAAGGAAGTTTGTCTGGTAAAAGACAAAAAGGATTGTCTGGTAATAGACAAAGGATTGTCTTTTAAAATACAAACTTGTCTGGCAATAGAGAAGAACTGACTGGAATAGTCCGGCTGAAGAAAAAAGGGTCCTTCTTAAATGAAAATGTTAAAAGAAAGACTTACTGAAATAGCAGTCTTGTGAACACCTTATGGATTTAGATGTTAATATCTTATTTCAGCTTCTTCCAATGAAACAAATGTAATTATTGTTTAATTAAAATCAGATCCTGAAAATGGGAACAAGAAACCAGACAATTGGTTCTTTTTATAGAGTTGTCATGACTAAGAAGTACATGTTAATATAACCTTCTCTCTTTTTTTGTAATACATGTTAATGTGTTTCACTTGTAACAAAGAATTTCACGTAAACTCCGAAGACGTTATAAATTTGCAACGTCACCATAACATCATAATATTTATTACTTTAATATTTAAGATTTATTTATTAAAATTACAGTAAAACCTACGGTTTACTTTTTTTGCCTCTTGCTATTGAGTCTAATTCTTTACTTTATTTTTATTCTTTAGAAGTCTTGAAAGAAAAACAGTCCCACAACTTAATGATAGTTGTTATAATTTTAAACATCGAATCAAGATTTTTATATATATATATATATATATATATATATATATATATATATATATATATATATATATATATATATATATATATATATATATATATATATATATATATATATATATATATATATATATATATATATATATATATACCGAAAAAGGGAACCCCTCATAACCTTCTACTTATCGACGAATTTCTTTAACCTCCGTTTTTTCTAGTTTTCGAATCTATCTTTAATAAAAAAGATTTGGAAACATCTCATTTTTTCCAATCTTATCTCTGATCGCCAGTAGGGCTTTGGTTTTAAAAAAAAAAAAATAAAAAAAAAAAAAAAACCACTCTCAACTCGTGATCTTACTCTACTGTCCTTCGCCCTTCGACGACATATCGGTGTATCTTTCGCTTTGTCACAAGGCTTAATGAAAGCCTTTGACGATGATACCCTTTGCCACAAAACTTCTATAACCACCCTTTTTCGTAAATATATTTCTTCTCTCTGATTTCCATTTCGGTCCATATATTGCAGCTGTTGTAGACGGTCACCATTTACCTTTTACATCTATTAATAGTGGCCTTTCTCAGTTTTCTCTTATACCCAGCTCTTCTAGTTTCTATTAATAACCTTCTCTCTATTACTTAGTCATATATCCACTCCTATACCGATGACTCCACCTTTCATTACTCCTTTTTTACTTCATGTGGGATAGTCTCAATTGGGACTAGAGGAGGTTTCTCACCGTCTCTATATTTCTTATGTTCTTATATTCCTATCATTTGGGAAGACTCCCCTACCAACAACCGTAAATTGAAGCTAGGTGGATAGAATCCTCTTTCCTATGATCTTTCTCGTGTTTAAAATTGGGACAGAAAAAAATGGTTGTTTTCAATAAGCCAAAACCTTAGTTCCAACCATCTATCTACTCGACACTGCTATGACAAACTTTAATTAAAAACACACAACTCAAACTTTCATCTGTCCATAGTGTTCTGGTTTTTTTTTTACCCCATTTTTTATTTTATTTTTTTTATTTTTTTTTTTGGAAAAATTGCACTATAGATGTCGCGGACAGAGTCAGAAGAGGATTACGACTGCATGGAACGATCAATATCTGCAGATGAGGGCAATTGAGATAACACGGTTTACTAGTAGCGAGATTTGAAATAGCTTCAAGATAGCAAAATGCGTGGAGATTTCAGCTGTAAATGTTGGACAAAGTCTGCATGAAGCGAGACTGGCAAGTATGAAGGCTTTCACAGACGCAGAGTTCAAGGGTTATGGTTTGCTAGGTATCACGCACATTGGATCGTCGAACGATTGGAAGCGTATCATTCGCATACGGAAGCAGAGTATGCCTGAGATGATAAAAATAGTGTATATATATATATATATATATATATATATATATATATATATATATATATATATATATATATATATATATATATATATATATATATATATATATATATATATATATATATATATATATATATACGTAGACGTTTTAATCATTATCACACATGAACATCATGATAAGGGTGACGTTTGAAGGGTCTAAATTTTCTTTTGACCCCAGTATTGCTCTTCTCCCTATTCATAGGTTTTTGAGCGCAGTAGACTACCTGGAACACTTTTGCAGGATCATGTTTTTCCTTTGCCTTAATTAAAGGGAAACATTTTCAACTAATGCTCGCCTACACTTTGCAAGGATTAATACGACCTACCTATGTGCTATTAATAAACAGATGCTTGAGTGTTCCCTGCAAATTCCTGACCTCTAGGTCTTACTTCGATCTACGTCTTCTCCTCTTAGCACACACGAGCTTGAACGTGCAGTGATTGTAGTATGAAATAAACATCTCAGGGATACATCCAGAGCTCTTATTGATTTGATCTAAACATATACAGGCGATCATGACAGCCAGAAGTGCTGTGCTTTATTAGTTGAACATACGTATGACCTATGTCACCATGATTAGGACGTTGTCCACCAGTAGCTACGTGTGTATTTGTTGCACAGTCACAAAATAAACGTACTGAACGGAGTTGCAAATCACCCTCTTTCACCATCATCATCTCATTCCCCACATGGTACCATAAAGTGTCATTACACAAAACATAGTCGACATGGAGACATAGCTTTATATTTCTTATGGATGATAATTTTGAAGTTCATATATATATATATATATATATATATATATATATATATATATATATATATATATATATATATATATATATATATATATATATATATATATATATATATAGTGTGTGTGTGTGTGGGTATATGTTCTTCCTCAAGATTTTATTATTATTTATATCCCATCTATAGAGCCACTCAAGAAGAAAATTACTCTTCAGTAGCTCAAAGCTCATCGAATGAAATAAAGAAAAATCGCCGAAATTTACAATTTCAAACTCGTTCAATAATAATCTCTTAAGAGGATTTTCACAGGATTAATTTCCTTGTTTTCTTTTATTTCTCTATTTAAAAAAGAAAAGAAAATAATAATAATAAACTAATCGAATGTTTAATTATAAAGCGTTTATATAAGAATAAGCTCTTCCCAAACTCTCTCTCTCTTTATATATATATATATATATATATATATATATATATATATATATATATATATATATATATATATATATATATATATATATATATATATATATATATATATATATATATATATATATATATATATATATATATATATATATATTATATTTATATATTATATAATATATATATATATATATATATATATAAATATATATATATATATATATATATATATATATATATATATATATATATATATATATATATATATATATATATATATATATATATATATATATATATATATATATATATATATATATATATATATATATATATATATATATATATATATATATATATTCGCAGAGTATACGAGTGTTTTTAATAGCTTATCCAAAAGTCACTGGATGTTCCTTTACATTCCACATGCACTCTTTTTAACATTAACACACTCACTTTCTATAAAAAAAATAGTCAGTATGAGTCAGGAACCTAACCTCATAGGTGTGAATAAGTTTATAAGAGTTCCAGAAATATATGCCCTTGCCCCGAGTTGAAAGGGTCAACCAACATTCGTGCCAGGAAAAAGCTGAATGGCTTGGATATTCTGTTACTTTCATTTTCCTAATCACTTCGGTAAAATTCATTCTGCGTCACATTCAACACAAGGAGAACATTGTTCCTATATACTTAAAAAAAACTTTGGGTGATAAGGGTGAAAGTGCCTGAATCATTTTCTTCTTTTCTAATAAAAGGAAGGTATCAAAAAATGATTATCCTATCTTTAGTACTATGTATTAAAGATAGGATAATTTTTTCGATCGTAATTTCAATATACTTTGGCTTAGTTTACATTTAAAAAGAATGTCTCATCACTCCTTCAGTTAATCCTATCATGACACATACAAGTAATTCTTCTCTCTAAATTCAAAATCAATCCCGTATCTTTGGTTGTTGATTAATAAAGGGTTTTATGTCCAACAGACTTTTTCTACTTTTCAAGCCAATATTTCTCAACCTAAGGACTTCAAATTTGTTTCTAAATAACTTTTCAGCGAAAAAAATTAATATAAAATTTTTTTGTTTTGAATCAACTATTACTAAATCTTGAACTATCTCAGCAATTTAGTGTCTACAGATGTGTCAAATTCACGGCCAAATTAAATTTTATTATAATAATAAAATAGTAGTTCGTGAACTCAATTGGTCCACTGTAACGAAATTATAAACAAAATAAAGTAGAAATAAAAAATTAAAACAATTCAGTAACCTTATTTTTAATGGTTTCATCAGGTTAATAAATCTTTTAACTATAATTAATTATAAAATATTCTATGTAAATTTTAATTTAAAAAAAACTTTCTCCCGCTCTATTTCAACATG